>JAGYXB010001042.1:600000-784335 GCA_022495005.1 Rhyacophila brunnea
GCTCAAAAACCTCAATGACATGTGTGAATTCATGTAAGATGAGCATGCGGCCTTTTTAAAGACACTATTGAGTGAAGCAGAATGAATAAAATACATTTTGCGGAATAATGTTGTATGTGAAATTTTCATATACAACTTTTTTCCACTAATTTACTATATTTTTTTTTAATAAATCCAAATTTAATTGCCTTTCTTCACAACTTTACATTTAAAACTCTTAATAATTGTATGTTTATTGTGTTTAAAATATAAAATGTAACAAAACATAACTGGTTTAATTTTTTCCATTTTTCTCAAAACAAGAATATTGTTGGATACAACGTTATTCCGGGCAAGGGCTCAATTATTTATTCTACAATCTAGGTCAGACCTTGTTATCGTTGCATATGGCAGACAACTTTTGAGAGCAGTGCCGGTTTTCCATTAAGCAAACGATACTGTTTCTTCATCAGTACTTTCATGTTAAAAATAATCAAAGTATAAAAAACCCTGACAACACCACTATATTGTATTTTAATACTTATTATAATGGTGGTTTATCGCACAGACAAATTTTTTACAAGGGTGCCTCCAAATCTGTGAGTGCCACAGTTCTCCACGTTACCTAAAACCATCACTGTTTGAGAGTAGGCTTCGTGTAATGCCAGAGTAATAATTATATCGACTGTAAATAGGAAAAAAGGCGTAATGCTCAGTTTTTTTCAAAAATAGGTTTTATTGCATAATAACATTGTATATGACTAAATACACGTTGTGTCCAAAGGATGTAAGGTGCAAATGGCGATTTATTATCTAAATTTAGCTAACAATTAAAAAAAGAAGGAATTAGTGACATGGGAAAAACGACCTAACCATAATTTTTGTTGTTGTTTTTTTATATTAACTCGATAATTAATATCAGATTAGGGATATAAAAACCAAATTATTAATAATTATCATGCATTTTAAGGAGATGTCTATTTTTGATTTTAACTTTGACCGAAAACCATAACAAAAACGTTTTTGTCCCTCCTGTAAAATTTTATTTGAGTGGATTACACCCCTTTTCTTATCCACAGTCGATATACATATTATCAATCAGATTTGCATTTCAATAATTGAAATTTTGTTAATGTTCAGCCTGGCATCATATAATAATATATATAATCACTTAGTATCGTTATTTACACAAAATTTAATACGGTGAAATAACAAAAACATTTCTGCATAGTACTGATACACCCCTGTTACAGGCGGGCTTCTCCCGGTGTAAAATAATCATTTAGTAGCTCAAGTCGAAACGTAACCCTGACCTCTAGAAACGGCTTCATAAAACATCTAATCTGATTCCTTGCTCAACCACGTAAGTATTTTTTATTTATAAGTAAGGGCCTTCGTCCGGTGTGTGAAAATGACATATTGGGCGGAGGTGTAATTAAGATAAATTTAATTTAATTTAAAAAGTATAAATGATGATGGATGAAAGCGATAATTTTAAGACTAAATATAAGTATTTAAATATAATAAATTTTGCCGCGCTTGTCGGCAACGTCCAAATTTCGACGCGCCTGCGCCAGGGTCAGGCTCGTGATTCGCCGAATCAAAGATCACGCGATAAAATTTGGCCAATCACGAGAGTCCTTTTTGCTGGAATGGCGTGGGTACGCGAAGTTTGAAAAAGAAAAAAATAATTAGTAAGCGTCCCCTTTCCGATAGGATAGGACCTGCGAAACTTATTGTTAAAACAAAATATGTAAACGTTTAAAGAAAATGTAAAATATAAGAAGACCACGTTACGAGCACGAAAGACCGTGTTTTATTTATACTCCAACCGTTTGAATTTTTTTTTTTGTGAATCCGGGGTTCGATGGACTCCTGAGCTAGCCGCTGGAACCCCGGGGATCTCAGTACCTACGATAGATTATACTATTATGAAGGCGTATTAGATGATGGTTATTTTGAATACTGAAAGAGTAATAAGGATTGTATTAAAAATAATATACGTACTATGTTAAGAATTTGTTTTCACCGACAAAATCTTTTCTGAAATTATTGATTACAAACAAATCATTCATCAAGACCGCTGAATTAAGAGGACGCCGGTGCAGAGGGACAGGACCCCGGGTGCGCTGCACATATTGCATAATATAAGGATATTGCGTCCCGGCATGCTCTCTTTGGATTGTTGAATCATAAGAGGATTATTAACGTAAAGATATTATACAAAGTTTGCTAGAAATTTCTCATTCTTACCAACCCATCACATCTTGTATGATCGACATTACAGTATTGATAGTCCTCTGCCACAGATTCATATTATTGGAGAACGGCAAGAAGACATTTGGGACTGTTCCTGGAGATACTGGGTTTCCTGTCAGTGTTGCCAACCAACTCATCATTGATACTGTCGATACAAGAACCACTGGACAGTCAAACCTTACACCGAATCTGGAATACCATATTTAATTAAATTAAACTACCTACTAACAATTTTGTACTTAAACACATATTACATATCAGTGGTGACGAGTGACTTTTGGAAGTAGATGGGCTATGGGAGTCATAGTGTAGGGTCATAAGTGGGTACTTGTCAGTCAAATTTATAGGACAGGTACATACTAATGTCAACGTAGAATAATATCGAAGAATTATGAAAATAGATGATGTTAGTTAGTTATTAAAATATAATTAAATCCTGAATAAAAAATCAGAGATAAAATTTCAATTTAATTTTTGTTTGGAACTGATTTGATTCATAATTATTTGCTTTAAGGCATGGGTGGCCAATCCGCGGCCCGCGGGCCACATGTGGCCCGTAGAGCAGTGAGAAAATAAAAATAATATAAAATAAAAATGCTGCCGATAGATGTGCTAATTTTGCAAATTGGGATTCGATATTGGCTCAAGATTTTAAAAAGCACCGTGTGCTGTTTGTTGCATTTGCAACGCCATTCTCCGTAGACGTGAATTTATTACCGAGAAATTTACAAATGGAACATTGTGAAAGGAGAAATTCCATCAGGTTGGTTTGGAAGAGTTTTAAAAAACATATTTGGACAAGGAGAAATATCCTGCATTTTACAAACATGCTCTAATGACGACTTCACTATTAATTGGAAACACTTATATGTGTGAACAGCTTTTTGGTCGGATGAAGCATATCAAATTCCGAGTGAGAACACGAACCACTGATGTGCATTTGGAAAACTGTTTACGTGTAGAAACAACCTCACTCGATATCGATATTGATGCACTTAGTTTTGCCACACAAAATCAAATTTCTCACTAAAATCTATTATTTTGTTTATTTTTTATTATTAAAAAAGTCTAATCTAATAAAAATGTTTGATTCTCATTTTTGTTTTATTTTATTAATAAGAATATATTTCTTTTTTGTTTTGTATTATAAAAAAAATCGGTTGTGCGACCCGGTAGGAAATCTCATTTTTAGAATCTGGCCCGGCTGCTGAAAAGGTTGGCCACCCATGCTTTAAGGTGATGTTTAGTGAGATAGTAGAGAGTTAAGTGGCATTTGCTCTATGGCGTGATTCTTATATAATATCATTTTGTTGGTTCAGAATACACCCAAGGTTGACAAAACTGTCTGTGACTATTTCGAACATATTATACACATCAAAGAATTTGGATTACCAATAATATAGGAGTATTTTACATCATTTCTATTATGACATTTGAATGCATTGACCGAACTAATGAAGTATGGTTGGTAAACTGCACAGATATTAACATCACTAAGTTGGCATTTCTGATTTCCTAATGCAAGCAATGACTGCCACTTTTTGTATGTACAATGTTTTTATGCTATTTACTTATTAGATTTTATAGGTTTTTTCAACTAAATAATAATGTTGAAGAGTTCTATTATTGGCACTTATCTATTTATCAAGATGGATTGTCTTTTCATACGCCTAGCAAAAATTGGCAAATAAATGTCAAATTAGAAGTGTGAAGTTTTCTTCAAATGAAGCTACAGCGGGAAGTCGCTTGTAGCTAATCTAATCAGTTGACCAGATTAACCTTATGTTTAGTTTACTTTCATATGTTTAGGCTCCATCTATATAATATAAAATAGAAGGTTTTCTTTCAAACTATTTGGAACGCATCAATGTCCAATTTAGATAGTTTTATGTTTTGTTTTTATCAATCAATAATAATTACAATTTTAATACTTACCCAATTAATGCATTGTTCATGATGTATTCTGTAACAATCAGGTCAATTTTTTCATTTTTATTGTCCATCAGTTGCTTCACATGAAAGTTTTCGAATATTTTTTTGGTAGACGGTACAATGTATTTGCTTGCGTCCCTGAGCAATTTCAATTTTGAATCTGTTGACATGTTGAAGCCAACCATTTTGTCAAATGCACCTAAATTTAAATTAATACAAGTATTATTGGGACAGCAAAATAAAAATATGTTAATTGATTTAAGTTTTGTACCTACTATTTATTACATTTGAATAGTTTTCAAATACTCAGTCGTGAGAATTATTTTTTTATATTATTTGACACATCGTACCTTTGCCATCAAAGACTTCTTGCAAAACTATCTCCTTATATGGCAGAGGCTTATCATTTTTGAAAGGACTCACAAAAATTACCTGAAATAAAATTGATAGGCAGGTATAATTTTCCATTAAAAGAATATACATTAGTCAAAGATGTTCAATTTTCTCCGCCTTGTTTATAGAAGAAGGTTTTCTTAGGTATTAATGTATTTTTTAGAATTTACAGGCGAGGGGGGAGGATGGATAAAATATAAATTATTTAGGTAACAAAAATATTCTACTTCATATACCTCAGGACTTCATTACTGAGGATATTGACCCAGAAGATTTGGCTGTCAAACAGCCTTCTGAACCGGTTAGGCCCACTCCTCTCGATATGAATCAGTGCAACCATCTGGGGCATCAAATGTTTGCTTTAATATTCTGATGCATGTCTAGAAGACAAAACTGCGCAGACTACACAAACAATCCTATTAATTATGACTATTAGGGTACGCGCATTTGGTAGCCACTAGTGGATGCCACGACTCGAAATAGCTCGTAGGTGAGCACCCTTAGTTATACCTGCATACCAGGTGCTTATCGCTGGACTCAAAGTGCGGAGTGTCTGGGTATGGGGATAGGTACCCGGGAAATGTGGGGGTCCACAGTTGAAGCGACAAGAAGCTATATTTACGGGGTAAATATAGAAGTCAGTGGCACCTGTTAGATTTTGTTAACCACAAAAGCGCGATTGCCAGAAATTAAGGTGATTTGTTAAGTGCTTCAGTTATATAGACTACTAGCTAATTTTATCATAATTAGATAGGACGCATGTAGTTCAATTGTTCAAGTACATTGGTGCAAATCCAATGGATACTGGTTAAGTATGTATGTATTTTTCTTATTTTATCAATGATGTTGTGTACAGATTTTGCTACTCACTATGTACCCGTAAATTAGGTGGATCTAAGTGATTTAAATTGATATTATAAATTAAGTGTTATGGTTATGTCATGACTTAAGAGCGTACTTCAGTGAAACGGCAAATAATTTTCAACAGTAGGTGGGACGAAATTTCACACTAGTCGCCAATTGGAGACAGACAGTCGAGGTGTCTGCACATCGATTTGTTTTGTCATGGCGTTGGATGACAATATTCTTAAATCGTGTAAAGATGACTACTTGAAAAAGAAAAATGTCAATGAATATACTATTATTATTAGTAATATAACAATAAACATAACATTAAATGGACGCGTGTTGCATTTTTATGACAAATTATATTTCGTTCGGCACGCGTCATTTGCACAATCCACGCATCGCCTAGCCACGATCTTTTTAGATCATGCCTCAACCGAAATATAGCCTTAATATCTGACCTCATGCTTCTTTTGGTGTAAGATATCGGCGACTGCTTTTCCCAAATTGTAATGACTTCTAGCCGCGGCCGGAAACACTATGAGAATCTTATAGGTTGAAACTTGGCTGAAGAAAATCACTGTCAGCAATGTCACAATATATACGCTAGACGAATTCATTGTGAGTAGTTAGTTGATACCAATAATCTACAAAAAAATACATATCTTGATTAATTTACTTACATTGACAGTAACAAGAATTCACTGAAGCCACAAGAGCTTAACCATGGACGCAAACACAACCACTAACCACAGCCACTATATTTCCCACACTGTTAGTACATGCCATCATGGCCCCCACAAAGGGGGGGCTGACAGGGCTCCAGCCTGGGGGCCCGGCGTGGCGGCTCAAACAGTTGCGAGATAAACACACACCAGAAATTTGTTATATTATAAAAAAAATCGCCTGGGGCGCTATACTACTTCATCAAAATTAACATTAAAAATACGTAGTTGTGCAATACAATTTGATGTGATATGATGATTGATGTAACTACATGATAACTCACGTGTATCATTTTATATTATACTTAATTATTTTTAGTGTTACCACTGTTACCAGAATAATAATGTAGCTGGAGAATAATAGCGATCAGATATCTATTGTTTAATGTATCAAATTACTCTGCAGTAATATATTCCCAGCGAATCAATTTCCAGCAAACAACTCTTAGCTAGATCAGCAAGTTGATTGGCAATATTAGATACGGTATATTATTACATCATATCACAGCACATTATATCATTACGGTGTATTAGCCGAATAATCATTTTTCATGGTATCATATTTTCTTACGACTGTAAAAATAAATAATATTTCACAAGCTACTTACTTGATTTAAAACGCTGAATCTATAATTAGTCCAATATGATTATGTACCAGAATTTAATGTTAATGTATTACTTTTTAGTGTATAAATAACGAAGAATAATTTATCTAAATGTCACTCGAATCCAAGTACCTAGCTCGTAACTATCTCAGTAGATTAATATGTACTATCATTCTATAATATACTATTGTACCGATACGCTGCTAATAAATCTCACCCTGCTACATCGTAGACTTCATTATCATCATCCTCAACCCACACATCGAATACCACGGTAGTGACCCAACAATAAAAATCGTTTTTTATCCAATATCGAAGGCGAATGCTACTTGGCTACCACAAGAGGGGGTCGCGACCAATGGTTCATAATATGATACCGACCGATAATAATTAATAATTAAATAGTGCCGACAAATCAATAATTCAAGGGGATTTATTTAAAACATAGAAAATCGCTTAAATATACGGAATACCATTTGGGGAACACTACTGTAGAACATCACATTGCCCTTAACCTTGGCGATAGGTAGGGGGGCCGCCAAACATGCTGGCCTAGTTGCCCGCTTCAGGATATGGGGGCCATGCATGCCATATAGCGTGTGACAGCCAGATGTAACTGATACAGTTCATTCATACCCGTGTATTACTTTAATGCGCCTCGTCACTACTATTGTTAATTCCCACGTATCCACATGTAGGTACATTCTTCATACCCAGATACTCAGGGATTTTGTTCTAGCGACAAACACCTGGCTAATTAAAACTGACAAATCCACATATGGACAAAATCTAACAAAAAATATGTACTGTGTTTTACATAATATATTGTGGGATTGCTGCCAAAAATTGGTAAGTCGATACTGTAGGTATTTAGAGTTAACAACGGATTATGTGTCTATATATAAATATAAGTGGCGAAGGGTGGAGATAGGCTGTTAAGATCTGCCATAAATAGTGTACACCAAACTTTATCAGTCAGACGTATTTGTTTTCATTGAAATAAGACTACAATTATTTACAGATGGTGTTGGTTAGTTTATAAAATTCAATTAATCCCTTCGAAAACCAAGCCATAATAGATAATAGAAAAAAAATACTAGTTTATCTATAAAATATCTAAAATTATGCAATATTCATACATGGCTTTGGATATTTTTTTTTGGAAACCATGTCCAATCCTAATGGGATCATATGGGCCTCCACAGAGTGGAAGTTTAATGACAGATTTTTGTTTTTTACGAGAAATGGATGTCAGCCACTTGCTCAACCTATTAGGTCCATACCCTGACACACACAAATTGAAAAACAATATGTGTACTTGCCAGACCCAGGATTCGAGCCTGGGACCCACGGCTTTTTAGTCCAACGCTTATGCCGCGCGGCCACCGTGGGTGTTTTTTGTAGATATATATTTTACAGATAGAATAATATTTTTTATCTATTATAGTTTGGTTTAGGCAGGGCTTAATGAATTTAAAAAAAAATAAACCAACGTGTAATATGTATTCTTAATCCAATGAAAATAAATAAGTATGAATGAAAAAGCTTGCACAATTTTGTCGTATCGCCCAAAATATACCAAAACTATTATGGTCTGGCTCAGGCACGGTTTAATTGATTTATAAAAACTAAAGAATACCATCTGTAAATTGTAGTCTTAGTTCAATAAAAACAAATACGTATGACTGACAAAGTTTAATGTGTACTATTTATGTCAGCTCTTAACAGCCTACCTCCATCCTTCGCCACTGATAAATATGTATACTAGAAAATAAATTTAAGGTCATCTGATATAGTACATGCACATACAGTACTAAGAAATTAGCATTACCTATACCCCATTTACACGTGCTTTACTGTGCACAGTAAGAAAATGTATGGGGAAACATGCATTATCCTGCAGTTGGCAAGATTGCGTGCATGAATCAAACAAGTTTGGAAGTTTCCGAATTGTGATGATTTATTATGCGCAAGTAAGATTATTTTCGATCTGCGCCTGTGCAGTACATGCTTGTAAAAAAACGAACTACTCATTTTGAGCTTAACCGATTTTCAATACGACCTGTCAGATAGTAGTATAAAATGACAACCTCGCGTCTCGCTTACTATTGAAGAATGAGATTGGAGAAACAGTCAGCACTTACGTGTAAACAGTTATTGTCATGATAGTTTAAAATAAACACGATTGCCGAGAGTAATTCCATGCACATGTACAGGCGCTATTATGCCGATTTTAGAGGGCATTTCAAACTTCAAATTGGAATTATTACTCCATAGCTTGATTTCGAGACTTACCAACTTTTGGCAGTAACTCCAGGGATGTTCTTTTTAACACTACAACAGGTCATGAGGCTCAGTTTAATGAGTAGAGAAACCGATTAATTTAAATGGCACAAATAAAAATGGTGATATGTCAAATTTTATTTTGTTTATATTAATTGCAATAAAGGATTCACAGGTTATTAAAAATGGGCATTTTTGTTCTAATTTTAAAATATCATTATTATGATGGAGAAAAAGAAATCAACCCTTTACATTCCTACTTATTGAAATCAGTATTATTTGGGCATAGACAACTCAAATGTTAGATTTTCCATGTTTGGCTTAAACACAAACAATAATTACACAGCATATAATAAAATTTCCTCAATAAATATGCATTATCTTATCAAGACGTGAATATAGAAATCACTTGAATACAAACAATACTCAGGAGAGCGGTTGTAAGCAGAGCGTTGGAGCGGAGCTCGGAGCAGGAGCACGGATCACTGGAGCAATGGGATTTTACCCGGAGCAGGAGCAGAGCACCGAAAATGTGTAGTAGTCCACTGCTTCGAATGTTTTTTTTATTATTAAATTTTCATCCTACAATCCAATGAAAATAATATATTTTGACACTTTGCAATATGTACTGGAATTATTTGAAATATGGCAACACTGCCGAGTGATAAATAACCTCAGTTTTTGCCAGAGGAGGCAAATAATGAGAGACGATTTGCAGTCGGGAATTTTGTTTAATAGAATTAATAATGAAAATGACGATTATTTTAAAACCACTTATTTTTTTAACATTTGTACACATTTATAATACTTATTAAAACTTTTTATCTGGAGCGGAGCAGACCCTGGAGCGGAGCCGGAGCAAGTATTAGGTCCCGGAGCGGAGCAACTCAAAAAAGGGTCCGTTCCAACGCTTTGGTTGTAAGTGTTTACGTTGAGTGTAAACCGGGATTATTACTTTGTGGAATATAATATCTTGAAATGTCTAATTTAACACATCACTATATTGGTTTATAAAACTATAGTGAAGAAACTACAGGAAGTAGGCTGTTAAGATCCAACATAAATAATGCACAC
This sequence comes from Rhyacophila brunnea, assembly GCA_022495005.1. NCBI lineage: Eukaryota > Metazoa > Arthropoda > Insecta > Trichoptera > Rhyacophilidae > Rhyacophila > Rhyacophila brunnea. The sequence continues at coordinate 610,097 of JAGYXB010001042.1, forward strand.
AAAACTTTGTCACTCATACGTATTTGTTTTCATCGAACAAAAAATACAAATTGCAGATGGTGCTGGTTGGTTTTAAAAAAATAATTAAGCCCTGCCTAAACGAAGTCATAATAGTTTAGGTATGATATGGGCGATCCAACGAAAATAATACGAGCCACTGTCGAAAATTACCCAATCAAGACTCGTAACTGGACAAAATCTTACATTCGAATGACATTTTCAAAATGGCATCCTATGGTAGTTCGTAATTCCATTTTTGGCCATTCTACAGATAAGTTTGTAGGTCTGTACACACTTTTTCAGTCATACTTATTTGTTTTAGTTGAATTAAAAATACATATTAATACAGATGGTGTTGGTTAGTTCTTTAAAATTCATTATGCCTTGCTAAAACCAAATTAGATAAAAAATATCTAAAATTATGTATGATTTAATGCCATAAGATGAAATATAGAAGAATATTTTTTACCTAATATCTATTATGGTTAGGTTTTCGCAGGCTTTAATTGTATTTAAAAAACTAACCACATTATCTGCAATTTGTAGTTTTGGTTCAATGAAAACAAATATGTATGACTGACATAGTTTAGTATAGGTAAATCATTCTACAGTGGCACCATGGGTACAGAAAAAGCGACTTGCAGTTATAGTGGTATTGTTTGTTAGCATTGAATGAGGCATTGCAGCAGACAATTCCAATACACACGCGAAACGCCTATGGTGCTACTGTAGAATGATTTACCTTTAATTGATTTTTTGATTGATATACGCACTATTTATGTCAGAACTTAACACCATCCTTCGCCACTGTAAAACTATATAACATGAAGCAAAGAAAAACCTTTACTGACGATTGAGAGTCATCAACACATCATTGCTGTACACGGATATAATCAAAATGATCAATACCTATTATCCAATAGTTAATGCAACTTTACACTGTACTTTCACATCGCTCTTATCAGTATAAATAAATATAATAATATTCAGTTGTGTTAAGATTAGTGATAATGTATAGATAACATCAATACATGATTAATTGAATTAATGATTATATTATCAACATTATATTAGTCTTGTGATAGATACTATCTAGTTATAATATTATAAAGACTAGTGAGGCATTGCCTCCTGTCTGCCTTCGAGCATCCCTCCCACGATTCAAAGCACAACGTTTAGTATGATGTGAAAGCGAACGTGGGTATAAGGCTCTGGAATGTCTGGGTTTGATTTTGGCTCCAAAGATCCAGGTGCCAAAGATTGAGATCATTACGGCAATGGACATCAGGCTTCCAAAGATAGAGAACTTCATGGGATTCAGATCTAAAGGATAATTAACGGGAAGTAGGTGAAAATTAAGTGTAAAAATGTGACACAAAAACCTGACATTATGAGCCTGCAAATCATGGGCCGCGAAATGTCTACAAATATTTTTTTATGAATATTTTTTAGAATTACATTGATATCACATCAGATAATTCAATTTATATTGATTTGTTATGTAAAAACACGCGACGACATCCCTATCATTAAATTATTTTTTAGGCATCACGTATCGTCATATATTTTTCTAATTTTATTTTGATTCTTGAGGGGGGCCGGAGATAAGTTTTTTAGATTTTGGGGGTCATGGTATGAACAAGTTTGAGAAGCACTGTTTAAGCTACTGACCTGTCTATTAGTAATGCTAAATAATTTTAACAATCACATTATCTGAGGTGTTTTTTAAATGTTTAAATGTAAACATAATAAATTTGATTGACACCGGACACTATCTTTCACGTTAATATTAATTACCTTGATTGTTAATTTAATTACACAGCTGGTTCTCCTTCCATTGGCAGAATTTGAAATATTTTGGATACAACTCAATCTACGTTGGAATAATATTATGGAACTTATTAGTTTTACCACTCATAGATAAAAATAATTTATTATTAGGTTACAACTTTACAACTGGAATTGTATACATATTATAATGTAATTCACTATAATCTGTTACAAGCTGTAACATCATACTGGGAATGGGTCAACAAATTTGTAAACATAATAAAAAATTACATAATCTTCAGTGGTCAATGATTATAGTGGTCAGATGAATAAGTGGGCGTGCTTACTCTGTATTGGTTACTGGAGCCAGAAGGTCAAGGGAGCAATTAATTTGTTTGGGTTAGACCTTGAATAGAATTTACTAAAATTGATGTAGAGTTGTAGAATAATAAAGAATTTATGAAGACACATCAGACACATAAGTATAATTAGTATGAATATACATGATACAACTAATATTTATCTTATATGTTTCTTCCTCATAAAATTGAGAAGATAATATGTTTTTTATTGTCTGTTTAATTAAGGCCTGACCAAATATTTAAACATGAATGTGAATCAGAATGCATTCGGCATGAGTTCAATTGCAGGATTTCGTAGAGGCCCCTGAGTATAAAAAATTGGATTTAAAAACATTTATGAAAAAACATCGAGGCAGACGCAGCTGCCCTGTGGGCCGTGTGAATGAATGTACATGGTCCAATTGGTTGAGAAAATTAGGTAACAAAAATACACTAAATTGAATTCAATTGCACGTGAATGTGCCAAAGGAAGAAATATTTACTATACATGAATCTGTATATTAGAAACATGTATTAGTGTTTATAAACCTTTTTACATCTACGGACCACTGAAAATAAGAGAAACGTTTTGCCAACCGCATACACAGAAATAAAAAAAATTTATTTATATAGTGACGTATAATAACGTCTGAATGCGGTGAATTTCGTCACTTAAAACGATGAATATATTTTAAGAACAAAAACACAATGAAAAAATACTAGTGGGTGCACGGGTTGTGAAGATTTTATTGGAATTTTTAGCGTAGGAATTTGGACGCCAAAAATTCGTGGTCCACCGGAAACATTCTGCGGACTACCGGTTGAGAAACACTGCTAGACGTTATAACACGAAAAACTATTAATTTTGCATGCATCAAGATGTAAAAAGACTAATAAATATTCTGTAAAATGGCGTTTTAATAAATTATTTTTTCTGGGCTCCTCAATATGTATTAGCCCCTTCAATAACTTTTTGCATTATAATTTCATATAAGTGATGAACAGTGATGTAATTTTAAATAAAATAGTGCCAGGTCGCTGACCCTGAAATCCCAATCAACCCACCTCCCTAATTTTCTTAAAATATATTTTTCAATATTTTGATGGAAACATTTGTAACAGCTTTGGAATTGGACTGAATAATCGTTTCTCTCACATTTTTATATGCAGTTTAGTAATTAAAGTAGGAATATATCTACTTTAATTTTCAAGCTTGCTGTAACTAAGCTAAGCTTGTGTGTAACATATTGATAGAACTGTTTGAAGAAACTGGTCTTGAAAAAAAGTACAGCTAGTGATGAGACAAATAGTGCAAGTGTGCGGTTGTTTACATATGATTTTTGGCCTAAAGCAACCTATGATATATTTATAATATGTATATATAAATCAAACCATTTAACCATCACATTGTAATAAAGTTATTAGAACTTCTTTTCATGTCATGCAATATTGTCAACTAATATTTCATATTTTTCTTACTTTCAGCTATTTTCATTGTATTAATTTAGAAAACAATAATTTTATTAAAAATGCATAAGTACCGAATAAAATAAAAATGCGACTCATATTTTCGTTTTTAATTTTTCTTTTTCTTATTGACATCTTTTAGCGGCTTCTTGTCATTATTGACTTTAAAACATTTTCTATACATAATAATTAAAAAAAGAACCGCAACTATCATTGGAATCAATATCAACGCCATCACATCGAGAAGTAATTCTGAACATCTGGATATCTTGGTGGGTGAGAGGTGAGCCGCTCCGCCAGATCTTATGACATGTTCTGCGTAGAAGGAGACTAGGTCTCTCGGTTTCATCGGCCTGTCGTGATAGAGCCTATGAAGTCGCTTAGCATTCTCTTTATATCTGCAAATTCAATTAGATTTATTCTCACGTAAGCGAAATATATCGATATCCAAAGTATGTAATTTGATTTATTGCCCTGTTAATTAATAGATATTATCATCAACGGCAAGGCCCGATCGTCCATAGAAACTCATCTCGACTGCAACACGTTGAATTTGGGGCATGGGGCACAGGTATAAAAGCAAATGTCACATCAGTGTATTATCACCGGCCTTCTGCGCGCTCTGAAGCGGAGATGGCAGGCCGTGATAACGTCAAGGTCAAAGCGGGGGTGGAGGACAGAAACGCACGGGGTATTTGGTCAAGGCTGGTTTATTGTAAGTCGTTACATGTTATTGTCATGGCGGTCGGTCGGTAATTGGCGGGCTGCAAACGTGGCTTCTTTGCGTCCTAGCTGCTGATGCTTGGCATCCGAGGCGATGCTCGCTGTCCGATGGGAGATAGGATCGGGGTTTGTGGCTTGGCGATCTGCCGATGTCAGATGTGGTCTTTTTCGCGGGCTGTCCGGAATGCTGGCTTGGCTTCGCGTCCGAGGCGAGAAGAGATTTTGCGGTCGATGCTATTGGTTCGGCGGTTGACGTCAGAGAGACCTTTTTGCGCGCGTTCAACTGACAGGCGGCGTCATGTTCATCCGTCGGTCGGGAACCTCTCTGTTTTACCGACGGATTGACTAGTGGCGGCGCGAGCGGCCGTTTTTGATAGACCGCGTCTGTTTTGGCGGGAGTTTGACGAATTTGAATTTCAAGGAGACGGGTTCCGCTCGGCCGAGGGTTGCGATCACCGCGAAGAGTGGACGTAGGCTGTGGTATTTTGGGAAATATGATGGTTCGATCCGCCCTTTGAGGTAGTCTCCTGTGGGAGATTTCCATCTGGTATCAAACGACCTCTCCGGGAAACGACCGAACCGTCGTCTTTTCCATCAGCCTACCGTCGCTTGTCCTTGGGGGCTGGTTCACCTCTGTGCGGCTTTGACGCGTCCGATGGTCTTGGCGTGCTTGAGGCTCTTTCGTGTCAAAACTGCTGAGGTTTCCACTTCCACATGGTGGTTCCCTCGAATCGACCAGCTCATCGCATCCTTAGGCCGTCGAAGAGTGAGGTGGGACCTGTTGCGCCTGCTAGTCGCCGCCATTGTGTGACTAGAGACCAGGGCACCAATCTCAGCTTCCTCGTGAGGTTTTCGCGGAGGTGTCAGACATGTCAGTCAGGGACACTCCGTGATAGCGCCGGTTCCAAGAATGGACGTCTGGTGATGGGGTCTGGTGTTGGAAGTGGGACCTTGAGTTCTTGAGCGTCGTCTTTTCGCACGTCCAAGGCGTCGAAGCGATTTGGCCATAGGTGTCGTAGTTTTAAGGCGGGCGTGACATCCTCGCTGGCGTCGGATGTTTGTCTTGTTGGTCGATTAATGCTGGGGGTCTTGCTGCGTCCCTGGAATCTTGGCTTCCGCTTCAGTCTTCTTGGACCCTCAGGTTGCAGATCCGATGTAGCCTTGGGCCGTCGGCGATTGAGGCGGTGTCTGATGTATCTGCTGGTCACCGCCGGTTGGGCAACCAGAGACTAGGCGACCAACCTCGGTCTGCCGTAAGGTATATCACGAAGGTGCCGGGCGTCGCGCCGGGGCACTCCGTGATAACGCCGGTGCCAAATGGTAAGCGGCTGGTTATGGGGTTTGGTACTGAAGCTTGACCTTGAGTCTTTGCGAGGAGCGTCGTAAGGCTCGCTAGGCTTGATAAGGCTGGTGGTTATGCTAGGCGAGACATCCGCGCTGGTGGCAGATGTTTCGCCTGGGTTGGAGGTATGAGCGCCATTGGCTGGCACCTCGCTGTGCTGGGTGACGTCGGTCACGAAGAGCGTCGGCGTCGGTAGCCGGGGCATCTCCATGTAGCGTCGCGACGCCGTTGGCCATGACATCTTATGTATTCCTCCGTGGGCCAGGGTCGAGGGATGATACAGCTGGTCGGAGGAACATAGCGATGCTGCTGATTCATGGTGCTGTCCCGTCTTGTGATGGAGCCGATGTCCATGCTTTTGCTTCTGTCAGGCGCCACTGGTGTGCTGAATTCCAGGTTTCGGGACCACGCGGTTTTTTGCGCGGCCCCCAGCATTGTCTGGCTATGCTTCCCACATCGAATGAACTTGCGGGAGTACGGTCCGCGCGATCTCGTGTGTCATTTCCGCTGCGAGGAACGTATCGCCGCGTGTCTCGATGTTGCGATTGCACGCGCGAAACAAAGTCAATTTGACATTGTAAATACCGGCCGTGTGTTTCTCCCCCGGTAGAGTGAGTACTCGCAAATGTCACTGCTTGAGGAAGTTCACAGTTGTACTCACTCTGCTGGCGTATCTCAGGGTCGATGCTGGCTCCGGTGGACACAATCCTGCCCATAAGCCCCACGTTGACGGCGATCAACTTATCACCGGCCTTCTGCGCGCTCTGAAGCGGAGATGGCAGGCCGTGATAACGTCAAGGTCAAAGCGGGGGTGGAGGACAGAAACGCACGGGGTATTTGGTCAAGGCTGGTTTATTGTAAGTCGTTACATGTTATTGTCATGGCGGTCGGTCGGTAATTGGCGGGCTGCAAACGTGGCTTCTTTGCGTCCTAGCTGCTGATGCTTGGCATCCGAGGCGATGCTCGCTGTCCGATGGGAGATAGGATCGGGGCTTGTGGCTTGGCGTGCTGCCGATGTGGTCCTTTATTTCCTGGGGATGCTTGAGAAGTCTGCCGACGCGGTCCTTTTGGCGGGATATGTATCTTGGCTTCGCGTCCGAGGCGAGCAGAGATGATGCTCGCTGTCCGGCGGCCAATCGAAGAAAGAGCTTTTCGCGCGTGTTCAAATGGTGTTCAACCGTCAGATTCGGCGTCATCCCGCTCTCGGTCGCGAACCTCCCTGTTTTACCGACAAATTGACCGGTGGCGGCGCTATCGGTAGGCCGCGTCTGTTTTGGCGGGATTCTGACGAATTTGAATTTCAAGGAGACGGGTTCCGCTCGGCCGAGGGTTGCGATCACCGCGAAGAGTGGACGTAGGCTGTGGTATTTTGGGAAATATGATGGTTCGGTCCGCCCTTTGAGGTAGTCTCCTGTGGGAGATTTCCATCTGGTATCAGTATGTGTAGAAGGTGCTTTTCCATTTGTTTCGGATAGTCGCGTGATGCCACTGCATTGGCAGGGCCTCGCCTGCGCACACAGAAGATAATTGGAACATTGCGCCTGGTTTTGATTTATGACTATATCCTCAGTCGACACAATTTTCATGTGCGACCAGCCTTAGTCATACATATTGGAAGAGCAAACAACTGATGCTCCCGATTTCGTAGATGGTTATTAGATACAATATTACTGTTTTAAACATCACGTGGCGAATGTAGGTAAAATACTCGTAAAATGAAAACATTCATAAAAATCTCAGCGTTGTTGCGAAATAGATTGCAGCCAATTTATTTATTAATCCTGGTAACTAATTCAATTTCATATATTTAGGCTCTATCTCTACAAAACAAGGTTTTTTTCTACATCTTTGAGGTATATCAGTATTGACTACTTAATCTGCAAACCGGCTAACTCCATTTGGGCAAATTGTTCAGGAAGGAGAAAAAACATAATAATTTAACTATCGAGCGGAATTTAACAATTCCAAAAATATTTTTTTTTTTACAAACAAGCTGCACTATGAATGAAGATACTATTTTAGCTTCCTTTTTATATATAAAGAAAATTTATATAAAGATCAGAGTTGTTGTTTCATTTGATATTGGAAATTTGGCACCTGCGGTTGACTGTTTTGAGTGAAGAACGATAACGCATTTATTTATAGGTTTAGGAGTTTGAAATTTGTGCATAGAAAAAAAGCTTTCTAACAAAATGCATTTTGGTCATTTTTGGTTAAAAGTGCAGTTAGCTGGATTGCAGGAGTCAGTATTTATTGTTAATTGAGTAGTGTTACTACAATGTGGAAAAATCTGTCGAGTATGGATTGTTTATAACTCACTTTGGGTTAGTCAGCATCTCATTCAATGCCCAGGACAGCGACACTTCCGTAAGGTTTGTGTAATCGATCGTAAGACCATGGCCTCTCAATGTGGCTCCTGCGGCATTGTGCTGCTGGTCTCCGTAAACGGGAATAGACAAGACGGGTACACCATGGTGTACGGTCTCGGTAAAGCTCAGAAGACCGGCATGTGATATGAAGAGCTTGGTGTTTTGGTGTGCTAGAAAATATCGCATATTATATGTATATAGTTTATTAAATTTTTTTGCTCGTCTTGCAAATCGCTCATAGACCAAGTTACTCGCAATCCAAGGTTTTACTTCACCATAAGTGTACGGCCTGAGTGCACAGCGTTCGGCGGAGCGTTGAGCGGCGTGCACAACTCAAACGTATAACCGTATGTGAAAATCTTTGTCCACAACATCTTTTTTTAGTTATACGTTTATACCTTTGAGTTGCGCACGCCACTCAGGCCGTACGCTAAGAGTCCGATACTACTTCAGATTTGGTTTTCAATTTTACTGGATTTAGTTTCAACTTATGGTCATTAATCTCTCCATTATCTCATAAAATATAATTTTTACACACAAAAGAGTTTTTTAGACACAAAAATAGAAAAAATACATCCATCTTATGATCAGTGGAATACAGTACACTAAATCAGTGACACTAAATCAATACAGTAAATCAAATAGGTATATATAAACCAACTTCTACATTATCTTGTCTTCTATATCATTATACAGCATATGCTAATTCTATTACTTCACATGCTCTTTGCGTCTTGAGTTGTCATGTCAGATATTCCAACTCTGGTACCTACTATTAATTGAGAGTAATTAAAAGCCTTCTTTTCCGTTTCTCCTCCTCACAATACTTATACATTCAAAATACCGCTTTTCGTCTGTTTCCGCAAAGGTTTAGGCATTTTAATATGAATAAAACTCCATGCGACATCCAACACACACTGAATTATGGGTGAAAGGCAGGGAAAGTAAATGTGAAGGAAGGGTTTTATATCCAGAAATGACCGATATGATGTAGAAGACTTGATATAGAAGTTGCACTGTAATAGACAATCGAGTCAGTATCCATTCTGTATTACAAACATATTTACAAGATGAAATTTAGTGTCAGCGTTAGTGAGATCGCAAATACTGCATGCTGGTATCAAGCGTGCTGAGGCTAACAGTTAATTCGCAATAATAGGAATGGTAGGCCACGGATTGTGCAATACTAATCTGATGGAGTTGAAAAATATTGAAAAATATCGTCGGTGCTTTGTAAAAAGAGCGAATGCCGAATAACCAAAATGCTATTTTACAGGAGGAGGATTTTTAACTTTTGACATTTATTTGTTAATTACCTGTGGATGATTATAAATCTCGAACAAGTTTATAATAAAGTTTAGAAAGAATACTGTCCTTTGATAACGATAAAATATGTGTATATATATATATAAATGATAACCGGATAAAACAGAACAGTCACAAAACAGAACAGTCAGGGGAAAAATAAAAGATTCATTTTTGTGGAATCTATTTATTAATTAAATACTATGTGTAAAAATTAATAAGTTATGTGACTGCTCATTTAAAAATACCTATTCTCTGATATAACGAGTAAGTAATGTTTGTAACGAGCAAATTCAGTCGGTCCCATCTTCTTCGTAATAACCAAGTTCGACTGTAAATAGTTTTGTAATTTATTAACTTACCCAATATCGAGTCTTGTGGCATCCAATTCCTGATGATGACATTGTCCGGTGTTCCTGGAAGCTTCTCTTCAAATTTCCACAATACAATTTGCTTTAACTTTGACAGCGACTTGAGAATACCTTCTCGAGTTTCCTTGGGCAGCAATGAACTTTTTAAATTACTGCCCATGCTGAAGTAAATTATTCCATTCTCAGCACTATCCATAATCTTTTGCAGGTCCTGTGTAGAAAAACAAGAACAGAGGTGTACAATATGCAAGTAGCACAACACGGTATAGAGAGATATGCATGTCTGGAAACTTGCACGTATGCAGTTTGCCGTATCACACTTCCCCGTGAATTGTTGTATCGGAAATATATGACCGTATATTAAAGACTGTCCAACCTCTTTGGGCTGTATAGTACTGATATAAAATTCATGTCTAAATAAAACACGGTTCTTGTCGGTTTACACTTTACAGGAAGCCAGCAGCAAACGATTTTTGAAAATAGCCGATATACTGGATTATTTGTTAGGTTAGGTTTTCATTCTTGAATTCATCAATTTTGCCAAAATTAGCTATGAAAATTGAATTAATGTTCATATTGAATCTACTAAAATTGGAGACCGATACGGTCATCTCTTTCCGATAAGAAAGCTCACGGCGAACAGTGCCACGGTGAAATGTTTTACGTACAATTAACATGTAACCATATAACGCAAATATTTCTTACCTCTGGTAGTGGCTTCGTTTCAGAAATATAATGTCCTCCAATCTCTATAGCATTCGGTAAAAGCGGTCTTGCGATATTGAGCGATGGATGACTATTGATGAATACTAAGGCAATCTTTGATGACAGCTTCTCATATGGAACTTTGTTGGATTCGGTCACAAACATATCATTGTATATCTCCTTTTGTATCGGGTTTATTATCCACCTGTTATCAATAGTATGTCATGTTAAATTAACAAAGACATTATCGGTAAATATATGAAGTAAGTACAGGTTTACCAATATTTTACCGGTAATTATTAAGGTATTAAAAGGCAATTTTATTGATATGGAGAATATTATACTGTCTAATTATAAAATAATACCTAGGTATTTATTTATATTTTAATTTGTTTTCGAAAGAGTATTTGAATAAGAAACATAGTATACTTGTATTAAAGCTATAAAATAAACATTGTTATATTTTACATGCAGAATATAAATTTTCTGTGATTACCAATTATTCAACAATAATAAAATTTTTCCAGAAATGACAGGAAGAGTGTTGTAATATTAAAATTTCATGACACTCCCTCTAGTATAGTCAATGGTATGTAATATTGATATTTTTTACCATCCCAAAAGTTCTTGAAAGAGAGCCATGCCGGTGTTAAGTGTCCTCTGTATGAGATTCATGTTGTTTGTCAGCGGCAGAAAGACGTTGGGGACGGTGGCTGGAGAAACTGGATTCCCCGTGAGTGTCGCCAGCCAGCTCATCATGGACAAAGGTGATATCAGTATCACTGGACAGTCCAACTTCACTCCAAATCTGGGATAAGTATTATTTTTTTTTTACTATTCTATTATCTATTAAAATGATTTTTATTGATAGGCGACCCAGTAGTTCAATATAGTTCAGTGTGCAAGGCGCTGGCCTTTTACCCGGGGGCTCCAGGTTCGACTTGATGAGGTCACATATGTGATTTTCTCAAAGCCTGGGTAATTGTAATTGTTTCACTTATATTACTAATTACACTAATGTTTTATTAAACTATGTCATGGTCTGTTGTAGTATTAAAAAAAGTATTTGTAAGTTATTGTTACCAAGATGATAATGTGTCGATGACACATTATTATGGTCGGAATGATTGTTAAGGGTTACAATAGGTGAAGAAATTGAATACAGTCGAACTTTTTTCGAAAACTATTTACCGTCGAACTTGGTTATTACGAGGAAGATGGGACCGACTGAATTTGCTCGTTATAAGCGTTACTCGTTATATCAGAGAATAGGTGTTTTTAAATGAGCGGTCACATAACACAAAAAGTCGCAATTCAAACCAGAATACACAATTAGAATTTTTCCCCGAAACAAGCATGGCATTCGTAAACCACAAAAGAAGTTGTTTATTGTAATCAACGCTGGTAGGTACCTACTTACTTTTTTTTTCAACCATATGCGTGGATACTTTTTCAATCTTGTCGGCGAAACCACCAATTAGGTAGGTACTTAGACAATTAACTAGTGTCATAAAAGTGATCCGAACCCGGCGGCATCCTGTCCGTCGGATTTTATTGCTTAGGGTCGAAATGTTTTTAAACGATCCACACATTAGCTCGGTATATCCGATAAGGAGATCATTATAAAAGTGAATATATGTAAGGAGAAAATCATAAACTAAAATGTCAACGAATGTTTCCACGTTATATCCGAGATCTCGCTATATCCGTGATCGTAATAACCGAGCTCGACTGTATATTATATAGTGTCTATGAATTTAAATTTTCTCTCACCCAATCATGGCATCATTGAAGAAGTATTCCAAAATCAACAAATCAAATTTCTCTTTCTTATCATACAACAACTGCTTCACTTCTGGGTGCTCCAAGATATGACCAGTGAAAATGGCCATTCGGCTGCTGATAAATTGGACCATATTTTTAAACGACTGTGAGGCCACCTCGAAAGTAAATGCTGACTTACCTGGAAAGACATAGGATAGCTGTTAACTTTGGGTACCTCGGTTTCCTGGTAATGAAAAAAAATGTCATTGATGAAGAAATAAAATGGAAAGCCCACGGACGTAAATGGATGCTAATTTAATTTACAAAATCAATTGAAGTCTAGTTTCCTCTCCCGTTATACAAAAATTCTGATGTACAAGACGTTGATCCAACCAATAGTGACCGATTGATCGGAGTGTTGGACTCTCACGAAGGCCGATGAGCGTGTGATATGTGGGCCCATATTAGAAGGCAAAGAATGGCATATACAACATCATCTGAAGCTCTACAAGCTCTTTCAAGAAGAATATATCTCCGCAATTGTTAAACTTGGTATACTCTGAAGAATGGACAGTGCTCAAATGCTGAGAAGCATTCTCGTTGGTCGGAGGTCGACTGACAAGCGCAATCTTCAGTGATTGGATGGTGTCAAGAAGGTTAGATCGTCCAGTAACACCTTGAGAACATTGGTCCAGGATAGGTGGAGATAACAGAAGTTTTTGGAGGAGACTGGGTTGTGAAGCCACTGATTTAAAGGTTTAAGTTTAAAAACAGTGATTTTAGTGTTGCATGCATGGTATATTGAACGCATTAGTTTTTTTTTCATATTGCTTGGTACGGACCAGATAACCTGAAGAGACTAGTGGTTTTGGGTTGAGGACAGGGAAGGCGAAGCAGAGAAAGAGCGTTAGCTCTCTGGAAAAATCAAGTGAATGAGCTTACTGGGGGCTGCCTTGACTTTGCCCAGCAGTACTACTGCAGTACTGCAGGAAAGAATCGAGAGGGATGGAAAGTCTTGGTCGTTCAGAAGATAACAAAATTTTAAGATGGTCACGATCCTCAGCCATGAGGGAACAACGAAGAATTAGAAGACTGGTATATGGTGGATGTGGGTTTAAAGTCACAAGCATTCTGACTGACAAGCAACATGAATTTTTAGAGACTGAAGTGGCCAAATTCTCCATTTTTTCTCGGCGCTATAATCATATGTGGTTCTTAGCCTCTTCCAGTATCCATCTAAATCCCAGTCTATCCAAAGTCACAAAACGATCGAGGTCTGTAAATTTAACTCGACACTATCTACTATATATACTAACCATCGACCATGTCTTCGTTTGCGTTCGGGCTCCCCAACTAACAGTTTTTTGCCATGCATTACTTGTCCAACTTATATACGTATACGACGTGTGATCATTTGTACAAAGTGTATAGTGTTTGTTGCTGTATCTCTGACTGTGTATCGATGTTGGGTTGGGAGATACTATGCAACATGCTCTGCTCAAATGGGCCCAGCACTTCTTCCATGTTTTTAATCAAGCACCGGGTTTCCAAGCTATACATGACATGAGTCTTATTAGTATTTTATACAAGATTTCACACGTTTTGGGTAATTTTTGAAAAACAATTATTTTTTAATAACTGCACTGTCTTACTTCTTAAGTCCGCTATTGATGTGATTGATATTTCTCTGTAGACAGGTTTGTCGCTTCGGAATGGACTAATAAATGTGACCTGCAATATATAATAATGTTTTAATTATCTGTCAGCTATTTCTTTTTCTTCAATGACGCTACAGGTAAAGTAGAGTCATAAGGCTGAAAATTAAATTGTTTATGGGTATGGTGTTGAGTCACTTCTTTAATACAAGCCAGATGGTAATATTAAAATCAAACATTTCTTTTAATACCTACCTACTATAAATAATTCCATTTACCTGAATATTTTGTTTTCTTTTCATTTTTCGGAGCGGTAATGCGAGGCTATTCTAACATATCACTTAACATCAAAAAAGAGTTAAATGTGATAAATATATCACATTTATCACTTTATGTATTCAGGCAGTTAACTATTACAATAAGTTAACCGTTTGAACTGTCGAAAAGTGCTACATTTTAACAGCCCCTCTCTTGGCGGTGTTTACTTTTGGAGCGAGATATAGATAGATTATATATTGAGAATTGAGATGCGGCTGTTTTGAAAAATAATTACATCACGGTCGCCGCCTTAATTTATAGATCCCAGCGAGCTGTTAAATATCAAGCTAGTAGTAGTAATGTAATATTTGTTTTACCACATGCTGCAATGATAACTAATAAAATTGTAGGTTATGTTATGTTTGACGTTTCAATCAAAATTTCGAGCATTTCGAGGTTCAGGTGATGGCTGAACATAATCAAATTTGACCAAATAGAGACGTATTTCATACGCATCTTTACCAACTTAAATTTTCGCCGTATTACGAATTATTATAGATAACCCAGGGCTCGAAATGGATAGGAGCGCACCGGAGCGTCGTTCCTGTTCGTGAAATCGGTAAAATTATCGCTCCGTCTCGTGGAAAAAATAATTTGACCATTTGAACCAGATAGGCTAAAAATAGAAAATCTAACACACTTATTTTTATGAAATACCCATAAAATTTGATAACTATGGAAATATCTTCAGAAAACTGTCGAGCGCTCCGGTTCGTAAACTTTTCCATTTCGAGCGCTGAGATAACCGTCGATAGCCACTGATAACTGCCTTATGTATGGAATGGCTTCCGTGTTAATTTGGACAAATGAAAATAACGGAAACGTGGTAAAATGCTAACTGTTAAGAATAGCTGCGATGGCCTGAGGATCTCTCCTCTGTGTATGCCTATGGTGGATTATCATGTGGGTTTATTTTATTATTATTTTTATGTCAACTTGCGGTCAGTCATTGTCACAACTCTGATGATAAAAACTGATTGAAGGCGACGAACCGTTTGCAAGCTTATATATATTATTAACTTATACATTCTTCTTTTCTTCTTTGACCATGTCCGATCCTAATAGGATCATATGGGCCTCCACAGAGCAGAGGTTTGTACTTATACATAAATCATATAAAATAAATAAACAATACCTCATGGTTCCGCTCATATAAAATATCTGCGACTCCTTTCCCCAAGTTGTAGTGACTTCTAACTGCCAGTGGTGAAATAACTAAGATTTTGTAGGTTGACACTTGACTGCATAATATTATTAGTGATGTTGACAGTGCCAAAATACTCCTCGTTGACAGCATCATGGATACCGGTGGCATATATCTTTAAAATCAGAAATATATGGGCTTCTTTACTTTTATTCTCATATCTGTATTTATTTTTGCATTGTGGTAAGTGATGGATCGAGGGAAGTGGTGCAACCATGTGCTTTTTCCTATGCTGGAGCATAATGGTTGTGGGGAAGGGTGGAGGTAGGCTGTTAGGTCCGCCATACATAGTGCACATTAAACTTTGTCAGTCACACGTATTTGTTTTCATTGAAATAAGACTACAATTTACAGATTGTGTGGGTTAGTTTTTAAAAATCAATTAAACCATTGAGATACCCGGGGTTCCAGCGGCTAGCTCAGGAAGTCCATCGAACCCCGGATTCACAAAAAAAAAAAGATATAAACGGTTAGAGTGGAAATAAAACTCGGTCTTTCGTGTTCGTGACGTGGTCTTATATTTTCTTATGATTTTTAGTTTCACAAATTTATCTGGGTTTTTACGATTATAGTCGCAGGTCCTATCCTATTGGAAAAGGGACGCTTACTAACTTTTTTCTCTTTTTAAATTCCTCAGACCCACGCCAACTAGTAAAAGGGACTAGTGATTGGCCAAATCTGATCGCATGATCCTTGATTCGGCGAATCACGAGCCTGACCCTGGCGCCGGCGCGCGAGGATTTCACGCACAATGCGCGGCAAAATTTATTATATTTGAATACTTATATTTAGTCTTAAAATTATCTCTTTCATCCATCATCATTTATACTTTTTAAATCAAATTAAATTTATCTTAATTACACCTCCGCCCAGTATATGATTTTCACACACCGGACGAAGGCCTTTACTTATGAATAAAAAAGTACTTACGTGGTTGAGCAAGGAAACAGATTAGATGTTTTACGAAGCCGTTTCTAGAGGTCAGGGTTACGTTTCGACTTGATAGCTACTAAATGATTATTTTACACCGGGAGAAGCCCGCCTGTAACAGGGGTGTATCACCATGCTAAAACCATGCCATAATAGATAATAGTCAAAAAATACTCGTCTATCTATAAAATATCTAAAATTAAGCGATTAAACCATACATAACTTTGGATATTTTATAGATAGAATAATATTTTTGGTACTGTTCGGTTATCAGGAATACAGCGGAAAACACATTTTGAAAATAGCCGATAAACTGGACTATTTGTTAGGTTAACCTAACCAAACCAAACCTAACCTAACCTAACCCAACCTAAACTAACAAATAATCCAGTATATCGGGTATTTTCTAAATGTGTTTTCCGCTGTATTCCTGATAACCGAACAGTACCATATTTTTTATCTATTATAGTTTGGTTTAAGCAGGGCTTAATGAATTTAAAAAAAATGAACAAATAATATGCGTAATATGTATTCTTAATCCAACGAAAACAAATAAGTATGAATGAAAAAGTGTGCACAATTTTGTCGTATCGCCCAAAATATACCAAAACTATTGTGGTTTGGTTTAGGCAAGGTTTAATTAATTTTTAAAAACTAACCAACACTATCTGTAAATTGTAGTGTTAGTTCAATAAAATCAAATATGTATGACTATCAAAGTTTAATGTGCACTATTTATGGCGGATCTTAATAGCCTACCTCCACCCTTCGCTATTGCATAATGGAGTGCAGTTGTATAACTTTTACATTGGCCAATCACTGTTATGCCATAATGATTATTTTCTGAATCATCAAATAAATTATAATTGTGTCACTCTCTGGTATTTGGGTCATTACTGTTCATTCTATCTATTTCCTTTTCTGCTTTCCCTTCTTTTTGCATAAGGAGGAAGAAGAATGTTTTACGGTGGTAACGCAAGTACCATTGAATATAATAAACAAACAGTCAGCATCGCAACAGTGTCCTTCAACCTTTCCAAAGTATTATGTAAATTTTTTTGCCAACGGCGTCTGTCAAGGTGATATAATCTCACCCACACTATTTTCAGCTACCCTTGAGAATTGATTCAGGCAGCATGGCTGGAATTATAGATAAGGAATTAAATGGAGAATATCTGATTCATCCGTGTTTTTCAGATAATTATGATCATGGCCCTCACAATGGGGGCTGACAGGACTCTAGCCTGGGGGCCCGGGCATTGGGGGGCCCGGCGGGGCTGGTCAACCTGATAAATGAGATAAACACACATCACAATTTTGCCCTAATGGGGAAAAAAGTCACCTGCGGCGCTATTTTATTTGTAAAGTCTTAACGTTTTAAAATGTCTAGTTGTGTGATGCAATTTTTGATTACTGTGTGTCGATATTCGATAAATCCATAATTCAAATGGATTTATTCAACAATACAAAAAAATCGCTAAAAGTACACCGAATACCTTAAGGTTAACCTTATCACTGCCAGCCAATTTTTACTAGTAGGCACTTGTAGGCCAGCTATTTTCGGAATAAATCCTTTAAAAAATATGAAATAGGAACGGAATGATAAATATTTGTGAAAACTTACCAACACAACATGTTTATCGAGTTTATCGTGAATATTTTCACACTAAAATGATAAATATTGTTTAGAAAATAAATACACAGAATGTTTGTATTCAGAAGTTATGACGTTTACAAGAACCCGCGAGTTAATTTGTACGTGGCACGGATCAGGATTTATTAACACCTGAAACGATATTTAGAAAATGATTCTGTAAAAAGTCTCACTGCCTTTAACCTTTGCGATGGGTAGGGGGGCCCGCTACAAGATGTGGGGGCCATGGTTATGATCATAATGGGAGAATTGCAATTTGAAGTTTGGCATGCCGTCTAAAATCAGGCATGATGCTAATTTTTTGTGCTTATGTGGAGAATGTCTTTTTTATATAGTGTAGATTTAAGCCCCCGTGTAAACATAAATTTTCTTTTGCAAGCAAATGAAAAATACACATGATTCAAAAATGTATTTTAAAACTTGTGAATTATTTATTTATTGTATAAAAAAAAGAAATATGGGGGTTCATTTCTCATGCCCAGGTAATTAATTAAAATAAAAAAAATATTTTAAATGTGAATGATAATATTATGGTTCCAGAAAATTTATCTCAATAATATTATTATCCTTGCATGAATAATTTGTGAGGTTAGTAGTAATTATCATAGGTGGATATTTAATATACCTACATGAGTAATAATAATATTCATTTAGGTAATCAATATTGGATAATAATTAAAAATGTAATAAAAACAATATACTTACCTATTATTATTAGTTGAAATGCAATTAAGGTTATTAACCCCACAGACAATGACTTCAACTTGTAAACAAGTTCCTCTGTCACATCAGTCTTGTGCAATCAGGATTGCCTGCATAATTATTAATAGGCACTAACATGATAATAATATATTTATTGTGTGTATATATATCAACAAGTCATATAATATCAACTTTCTCAGCAATAAGGGCATTAGTGACAATTTATTTAAAACTTTACAAGTGAACAAAATAAAACAATATTTTTATATATTATGTTATATTTTATAACAGTTATTTTATATTTTATAACAGTCATTTTTCTATTGTTATTATCATGGCCCCGATACACTGAAGAGGACCCCCTGATCATTATGTTTGGCGGGCCCCCTTCCTATCGCTAACGTTAAGAGCAATGTGATTTCCTACACTAGTGTTTCCTAAATAGTATTCCACGATACCTCAGGATGCCACAAGGTCAAATTAAGTGCAATCCGTGTATATTTAAGCGATTTTCTCTATTTTTAAATGAATCCACTAATTGAATTATTCAGTTTTCAGCACTCGAAATCAAATTATAAAGCACTGATAGCGACCCCTTTTTGTGGTAACCATGTAACATGTGACCCTTCACGATTTTTGATAAATAGGCATTTTTATTAGTCAGAAAACACAATTAATTATAAAATAAAATTCTACACGTGAATTGTCATTAAATTATATCATATGAAATTCCATCGCACAGCCATATATTTTGAAATATTAAAAGTTTTAAACTAAAATAGCATTGCAGGCAAGTTTTTAAATATTAGAGCAAATTTGTGGTGTGTTTATCTCAATTAACTGTTCAACCCACCATGCCGGGCGGAGCCTAAGCCCGGGCCCCTAGACTAGAGCCTTGTCAGCCCCCCCCCCCCTTGTGGGGGCCATGGTTATTATACATTAAATTTATTTTAAATCAAGCCGTCGCATTGAACAAATAACGCAACACAAAAACAGTAGTTCCCATTCTTGTAAATGTTGGCAAGTCATTAAAAATGTATTATTTCTTTCTTAATGGTATAACTAACAACATTTTAGAATACTTTATTAAGAAGATATACCTATAACAAATAAATTAAACAATTATGTTGATTTTACAAAAATAGAAATTGCCATTTTTATTTCCAGAATGCTCTTCAAATGCAGTGCAATGATGCCATAAGTAAAATCACCACTTTAAATCCACTATGTCTCCTCATTATAATATTATATAGTTTAGGTGAATGGCAGGACACCATAATCAGTAAGCTATATTTTCTGACAGCCAAAATGTAATAAAGTAAGAAACATCATTTTGGTTGTTCGTTGCTATTGTTAACATCCTAGCAAAAATTTTGTACTTTTGTCGCGGAGTTACTTTTGACAATGTCCTTTGGCACGGTAAAAATAAAGTTCTATACAATCAAAAAAATGTTCATAAAGCCTTTTTTACTTAGCAATAACCGTACTTACAACGTGATAAGGACAATTGATAACATATGTCAATATATAAACGGATTTAAAGTTATCTAGTATTTTTATTTTATTAAATAATATAAGATAGAGGGTAGTGTGTCAGTATGCAGACGGTAATGCATGCTATTATACTATATTATTATATGGATGTGTTTTCTTCATATTTTTTGTTATCATGTCCCCACAAAGTATTTGCTTCTTCTTCTTTGACCATATTCACTCCTCAATCAGATCATATGGGGATCACAAGGCATAATGTAGGTAAATTACTGTACCCACGGCTTCAAAGACAGATGATTTACCACTACACTGCGGAATGGTATATATTGGTCATAAAACTATGAATTTGTATTAACAGATTTAGTTTTTACGAGAAATGGATGTCAGCCACTTGCTCAACCTATTGGGTCCATACTCTGACTCATACACAAATTGAAAAACAATTACTTGCCAGCTTTAGCCGCGTGGCCATCGACACATATAAAACTGATAATATTCACTTCAAAATTAACTGAATATTATTAGGGTGGAGTGGTATTTAGGATTAGGATAATTGAGGCATATATTTCAAAAAACCGATAAGTCCACATATGGTTAAAATCCAACAAAATATTGTAATATCTACGTAGATTTTACATAATTTGTAATTATCTATATCAAAACCTGTCTTACATACTGAAAGCCATAAATTAAAAAGATATATCTGTGATTTATTATATTTATTACAATTATTAAGAGTTCATCAGTTAATATTAATAATTAGCCATATTGTTCTAATAATACAATGGAATAAAAAAACTATCATTAAAACCAATCATATACGCTTGAAACACAGAAATATTGTTAATAAATAAATATTGAATTGTCGACATATCAGTTTTTGGAAACAGAATTTTTGGTTTCTTTATTGTAGGTAGGTAATTAATAAGACAACATTTTAATAAACATTGACTATATTATTATTTCTGTATTTATGCAACAATCGTAATACAAAAATAAAAATATATTTCACAATATTTCCCATTGTCAACATTTTAGGTTTTAAGAAAATAGCCCCTCATGAAAACAAGTAAAACCTAGGGCCAGATGCAGAGATGCCATTGTTCAATTCACCTAATTGATAAAGCCATCAAATAGTGGCAGACTTGGGTATCTGTCAAAACAGTCAAGTATGTTGCGCACTGAATTCAAACAAATATTGGATTGTAAAGATAAGAAAATATGTGAACATGAATACAACACTATACTTGCATGAATTTTATGCGCAATGCACCGGATTGTCATTGATTTCTCAATTCTGTCACTAATGAGTGGAGTCGACACTCACTCATTAAATGACTAAACTGTCAGTGACCGAACGTTTAGCGGCAGTCGAATACTAAGCGTCTGGCACATGGTGTGTTGTTGTATTGTAACATTTTGACCACCGATATAGTGTTTATTGAAATTCTTCGTATTAAACTTTACTTTATTGTATAAACAGTAATTTTAATCATCAAAATATGTACTTCTAAAATACAAAAATTGTTTCACTGGGTGAGGGGTATTTCAAATCGCTTGTACATAAAAGATACTTTGTTCAAAACGTTTAACATAAAATTCACCTCATACGCAACGTAATATTTATTGCTTATTTTATTCATCACAATCTATCACCGCTTTAATTCTTCTTCTTGCTTCCCTTTTCTTTGACGTCCTTCTGTTTCTTTTTGTCATCCTTTGCCTTGAAGCATCTCCTGCAGGCCATTATCACAAATACTAGCACCAAGAATGGAGGGACGGCAATCAGAGCGACCACATCCAGCAGAAGATCAGAGCATCTGGATATCCTGGGTGGAGAGAGGTGCGGTGCACCACCCGACCTGATGGTGTGTTCTATATAGAAGGCGACCGTGTCACGTGGTGTCATTGGCCTGTCGTGGTATAGTCTACGAAGTTGTTTAGCGTTTTGTTCGTATCTGAAAGAAACCATAAGTTATATTTTAAAGAGTGTAATATATTTGCTCAATTTATATTTCAATGGATCATTCCGACAATAACATCTGCACCTCAGAGAAAGACTACTTTTCTCCAAAATCGGAAAACGCTGTTTAAGTTTTAATGTTATTACAATGACAGCTGTTTCTGGCTATAAACACATCCTTGGAATGCTTGATTATAACTTACTTTGGATTGGTCAGCATCTCATTGATGGCCCACGTTAGCGATGTTTCTGTGAGGTTTGTGTATTCCACGATGACACCGTGTCCCCTATTTTCAATGGCCTTAGCGTTGTGGTTCTGGTCTCCGAAAATTGGAATGGTGAGTAGGGGAACTCCGTAATGCACCGTTTCCGTGCAGCTCAGAAGGCCACCATGTGAAATGAAGAACTTCACATTGGGGTGAGCTGGAACAGAGGTCATTTTTATAATATGTATTTTTTTTAAATCTTGTAAACAACATTTTAATACGTATCTTAGCTTAGGGGTCGTCCATATAATATGACATACGGGGTGGGAGGAGGTCAGATGTAATATGATTATTTGTGATGGGGGAGTTGTAGGTAATGTGATCATGAATCAACAAAATATCAACTCATTTTTGAGAACATTATAGGAACTCAAATTGACATAATTTAGATAAATTGGTAGGTAGGCCGTGTGTTAGTAGAAATTACGACATCTTATATAGGCTGCACTGAGATAAAGGATGCCAATTAATGTTGCAAGCCTTAAAAAAAGTCTTTTATAGAATAAACTGTTTTTTTATTTATAAACAATCACATAAAATAGCAAATTATAATTTAATAAGTATAATTTTAGTTAATCAAGTAGGTACTTTGAAGCATTTATAGCAGACAAAAATATTTACCTAAGATAGAATCTTGAGGCATCCACTTTCTGATGACGACATTGTCTGGTTTTCCTGGTAATTCTTCTTCGAACTTCCACAGAATCGTCTGCTTCAACTTTGAGAAGGATTTCATTATATCCTTTTGGACTTCTTTGGACATCATTGAACTCTTAAGGTTGCTTCCCATGCTGAAGTAGATGACGCCATCCTTTGCATCGTCGAGAACCTTTTGCAAATCCTGCATAAGAATGAAATTGATGATTATATTTACAATAGACAAAGATGTTGAAAAAACCTTTTTGAAGCCTAAATGTAATTGATCTATATTATTTTCGATGATATACTGCCCGGAATTCACATTTTCCCGCTATTTACGTGAATAGTCTGCAGTCCTGTTTCATTTTAGTACATTTAATTCCAGGTTTTAAATTTATATTTTCCGCAATTCACATATCGATGGCCTAATGTTAATATCCCGTAAGTGACTTTTTACAAATTGTGCACGAAGCTAAAAAACTAAATTTTTATTATCCCGTATCTGACTGTTAATAGTTCACACATGTTGTAACTACATAGCATGCCAATAACCCGTAACGTAAAAAGTGGTAAAGCAAAGCACATGACAGCTAATATCATGATAACATCCAATAAAATGTGATATATATAAAGATAAACATCAAAATTTGTTATATTACTTACTGCTTTACCTTTTAAATAATTCGAAAGTGACATTTTGAAGCTGAATAATTCAACACACGTCATGCAATACGCTCGACAGCTTAGAGGCAAGATACGGACTATTACAGGTTTATTCCTGCAATATTCAGATACGGGAAATTACTAAAATGGCTAAAGTCGATGGGCAGTATTTTTGTTGTTTTTAGTGCATCAAAAAGTAATTTTCGTCATATCGTTGATATGAAATATTGCAAATTCTGTTTCCATTTCAGTTCCAATTCCAGACGCATGTGTGCATTTTATTTATAGTACACATGACAAAAATTACACAACGCATTTGTATAAGAGTGTTCTTTTGTGTTTTTTGATTAGAGTCTTTAACACTTTGATCGCCATAGGGGTCACCGGTAACCGGCATTGGATTCCTTTAAGGGGGCCATGGGGGTCACCGGTGACCGGCAAAGAAGACCTACTTTAAAGTTGTTCTACAGCGCCGGCGGACACGCGCGCAGTGAATTTTTCGATACAATATAAATATAAATAGATTATAAAAATGTAAGTTATAAAAATTATGTAAATAATAAAAAAAATTGAATTACAAAAATGATTATAATGTATGTATACGTATATTTCCAGTTTATGTGTATCCAGGGATTATACTACCCAATTTGAAAACTTTTATTCCGTATTTGTATATTCTTTCATAACCTATCAAATAATACCTTAGAAACAAATAATCATTTTTTAACTATTTTATGTAAAACTAGTTGGCGATCAATGTGTTAAAGGAACATTCCTGAAAAGGTGAAAGAATACGTTAACATAATATGCTCCAAACCAATTTAATAAAAAAACCCATTAACCTGTTACCCCTGCCCATGGCCCCCACAAGGGGGGGCCTGACAGGGCTTTAACCTGGGGGCCCGGGCTTAGAGGGGGCCTGGCGTGGCAGGTCGACCAGTTATGTGAGAAAAACACACCACAAAATAAATATTATTGATTATTAACATTTAAAAATATATGACTGCAAAGTAATTTGATGTGATAATATTACAATGATTGATATAATTTTATTAAATGATAATTTGCGTGTAGAATTTTATTTTATATTTATTTTAAGCGTGTTTACTGACTTATAAAATGACTTTTTATCCAATATGGCGAAGGGTTGCATGTTACTTGGTTACCATAAAAGAAGGTCGCGATCAGTGGTTCGTAATAATATGCTGAGTGCTGACAACTCAATAAATGAACTGGATTTATTTAAAAATTGCTAAAAATACACGGAATACCCTTATCCATGGGGTTCCGTGGAAACCACTTGGGTTAGCAATAGGTAGGGGAGCCCACCATAGCTCCTGGCCTGGGAGCCCGCTTCAAGATGTGGGAGCCATGGTTATGTATGATTTAATTGCATAATATATTATGATCTCAAGGCCCATTCTTTCAATGTTAAAATATTAATAAATAAATAAAAATTATATTCATTCAAAATAACCTGCGGTAGTGGTTTTGGATCTGTAATATGATATCCTCCGACCTCCACAGCATTTGGCAGGAAAGGCCTGGCGACATTAAGGGATGGATGACTGTTAATCAAAACCACAGCCACTTTGGTTGGCAGTTTCTCGAATGGCATTTTCTTGGCTTCTGCGCTGAACACTTGCTCATACAATGCCTTCTGAGCTGGCAGGAAAAACCACCTGTAAATCAAGCAACAGGAAAAAGTATTGTTATTTTATTTCAATTCTCATTTAATAAGAATTATATTATAATTAATTTATAAAGAAAATTCTGGCCGAATAGTGAGGAAACTTCAGTGAAACTAAAAAAATCGTTGTGTTTTCAGTCTGTTTTGCACAGCAAACATCTAATGAATAAAACAAAATATGGATCTTTTAATAGATGGATATATTTCCGTGAATAGTACACAACTAAATATTTTTTAGAATTTACATTTACTTCAGTTAAATGTCAAAAGTTTGCTTCGAAATATTGAAAACATAATATTGACAATTGTATGTTTTTTGTATATACTATATCGTAATAATAATCTATTTATAAACACAAACGATAGCCGGGCGGTTAAGGTGTCAGCCCATAATGATGTAGGTCCCGGATCTGGTTATAATAAATTACGTGTTGTTTTTTTCAGTGTGTATTTGGAATCAGAGTATGGACCTAATAGGTTGAGCAAGTGGCTAACAAAATCTGATAATATAACCTCCACTCTTTGGAGGCCCATAAGATCATTATGATCTTCTTAGGATCGAACATGGCAATAAAATATATAAATGCAACATTTTGAAAACACCTGATAAACACACCTATTACAAAAACAATGAAACAAATATGGCAACATACAAGACTTTAACCTGCATTGGATATCGGCTAAGGTGCTTTACCAAATTATCTAATAGTCATGCAATGACTAGCATTTGTGGTTTGAATCAAGGTATCAATAATAGATAATATACCTTGATTCAGTGCTTGAAATGGAAGATTTTACGAACCGGAAAAATATTAACATGGTTATTTAATTTTATACGTATTTTATGAAAATAAGTAAGTTAGAATTTTGTTATATGGCCTATGTAGCTCAGGCGGTCAAATAAATTATTCCACGAGACGGAGGAGAGTTTTGGCGATTTTGTGAACCGGAACGGCGCTCCATTTCGAGCCCTGCCTTGATTACTAGCCAGTGTCAGGATTTTTTCCAAATTTTCGTCTTAATGTACTTGATAAATAAACTATTTTTTTTACTCAATGGATAATTCACAAGAGAACACTGGCACAACCAAATCACGGACGCTTGGACAGTTTTATTAGTTTTTGCTAGATGTGATCACGAAGAGACGGTTCACGTGTTTGTAACATGCCACATTAGAGTGCATCACTCAGTACCATTGTGGCAAAGCTTAATATTATCCAACGTTGTCAACAGCCTTCCTATACCTTGTAGCATTGCTAGGCAAACGATTTGCCGACATAGCAAGAGGCGCAGAACCTGGCACTCAGCTACTTGCCGATGCTGTGAGGCTGTAGTATGGCAGGTTGATGTTAGTAAGCGGATGTGATAGGCATATTTACAAACATAATCACTTACCATCCCATAAACTCTTGGAAAAGTGCCATTCCAGTATTGAGTGTCCGCTCCAATAAGTTCATGTTGTTTGACAGCGGCAGGAAGACATTTGGGACCGTAGCTGGGGAAATTGGATTGCCGGTAAATGTAGCCAGCCAGCTCATCATAGAAACCGAAGATATCAGGACCACTGGGCAGTCAAACCTCACTCCAAAGCTGGAAGAGATAAGCAAATTGATATTTTATATGTGTACCTCAGAGCCGGTGTGTCATGTCCGATTTAGTCGGAAATTAGTTTAGTACAGATTTTGTAACTAGATTACCATATATTTCAGAGCCAATTATTCTCCTCTCAATTCTACTCATAACACATGCCTGCGCATCTATTCTATACACAAGGCTGCTATCGGCGACTATCGAGAGTAGTTTATCATATTTGTGTTTAGAGGTATTATAATTGTTACAATAAATTAGTTGTAATTATTACAATAAGTGCTATGTTTTAACAGCACCTGTCTTGCCTGTGTTAACTTTTAGAGCGAGATAGACAGTTTTGACAGTTTAGACGGCTAACTTATTGTAACAATGTACCCTCGATAGCCGCAGACAGCGGCCTTGTGTATAGAATAGATGTGCTGAAATGCCTAAAACTCATTCTTTGGTTAAAACCTAAACTCTATAGTTAATGTATACATTGGTAGTTCAACGACTCATTAAGGACGGGTTATTTTAATTATTATAATATTAATGCCTATAATCACAGCAGTAGAATTCTTACCCAATCAATGCCTCATTTAAGAAGTGCTCCACAACAACCAAATCGAAGGTCTCCTGTTTGCTCTTGTAGAGCTTCTCAATTTGAGGGTCCTCCATCAACATTCTGACGGTCAGCTCCATCCACGTGCCCACCGTTCTCATGGTTTCCATTTTGGAATGATTGGTCATGAAGAAACCCACCATTGAGTCATCTGGAAGAACACAGAAAATCATCAGAGAATGCTTTCAAACTGTTATTACGCTGTTTTATAAATAAATCTATTAGCTCCATCTAATCTGTCGTCAGTAAATTGCTAAAATCAAGAAACTGAAGATGGACGAGCTATTGGTAATGATAGTGATACCAGATGGAAATCTCCCACAGGAGACTACCTCAAAGGGCGGACCGAACCATCATATTTCCCAAAATACCACAGCCTACGTCCACTCTTCGCGGTGATCGCAACCCTCGGCCGAGCGGAACCCGTCTCCTTGAAATTCAAATTCGTCAAACTCCCGCCAAAACAGACGCGGTCTATCAAAAACGGCCGCTCGCGCCGCCACTAGTCAATCCGTCGGTAAAACAGAGAGGTTCCCGACCGACGGATGAACATGACGCCGCCTGTCAGTTGAACGCGCGCAAAAAGCTCTCTCTTACCTCAACCGCCGAACCAACAGCATCGACCGCAAAATCTCTTCTCGCCTTCGCTCGCCTCGGACGCGAAGCCAAGCCAGCATTCCGGACAGCCCGCCAAAAAGACCACATCTGACATCGGCAGATCGCCACGCCGCAAGCACTGACTCGCCTCGGATGCCAAGCAATCAATCAGCAGCCCAGCCGCGACACCACGTTGCAGCCCGCCAATTACCAACCGACCGCCAATTACCAACCGACCGCCAACGACGACAATAACCTGTATCGTATCTGTAACGACTACCCTGCAATACGATGAAATAAACCAGCCTTGACCAAATACCCCGTGCGTTTCTGTCCCCCACCCCCGCTTTGACCTTGACGTTATCACGGCCTGCCATCTCCGCTTCAGAGCGCGCAGAAGGCCGGTGATAATAGGTAGGTAGACTTTTGCTTATAGGGATGCTATTAAAGAAAACATATTATGTACTTACTAAGTGTCATATTATCCACTTAAGGTTTTGTAACTATTAATTAAAATAATCTAAGTACTAGGGATTTATATGTATTACCAACCAAATGAACAATATCCTATTGTAGCAGATGAAACCAGTCTTGATTATTATTAAGCAATATGGAGAGGGTACTACTACACGAATCGAAGCCTTGTACCATCTCAGTTGTAGTGATTCTAATTTTACACAAAACTCCTTTATCCGGTGGTCTTGTTTAAATTATGATAGTTATTTCTCCACCGTTGATCCATTCAATAATTCAACAGCTTCATTTAAACACACTATGTATTTCCAAAATGTATAATCGATACTAAGTAAATTAATAATTGTCGTAAATATTCAAAATATTATTAACCTTTTCTATGCCTCACGATATGACTATGGCAGTATATGACAAGCAGCAGATTTTTAACGACACACGTTGAATGTAAAGCGAAACTCTTACTAAAATCACTGTAATACCGATAATTTGTGCCTTAGTATTTTATAATTATTCAAACAGATGTCACTGTGTGTTTATTTTTTTAGATTATGCAAATCAATCGACAGTGGCTAGTAATTTGAGTTTAAAATCGGACGAAATAACTTTTGAAAATCACTTCAGAGAGTATTATAAGAGCCATTAGTTAAAATTTGTCGCAATTAAGTACGGCGCCTTTAGCATTGTGGTCAATGTGCACGGGCGCGAAACCCAAGAGATGCAGGTTCGATTCCAGCGGGATGGGGTGACTTACTTTTTTCAAAAAGATTTTTTCTATTGGCTATAATACATTTTCTCAGAAGTGTTTTCAAAATTATGTATGTAAAGATATAAATCGAGACGTTAAAATTTTATATTGCGTGAAGAAAACAGGCACTAAATCATATAAATCATTAAATTGAGATTATCTGGAATCATTATTTTATTCAAAAAGCCAACGGTGACCCTGGCAAAGCTCACACTTTGATACCACTAAATTAATTAATATAAAAGTGAACTCTTTGATCATACTTTTTAAATCCATCAGCTTAGACACAGCGATCTCTCGGTATGCGGGCTTGTCATTTTTGAAGGAACTAATCAGAGTTACCTGAAACAACATCACAAGCAATGACATTAAGCAATTTACACACAGGATAATCAATGCAACATCAATTCAAAATTCCAATAAAATCTTCCATATTCAATTTTTGATACCAGCTGTCTTTTGTCACATACCTACCTAAAACATGATTCTAAGTATAGTCTCGACTATGATACAGTTATAAATCAAAATCAGGCGCAAAGTTGCAACTGTCTGTTGGGACAGTAACGTTATACGGTTAGCCGAAAGTAATGAAAAAGCTACATGCAAATGCTGACGCTACATTTTGGTATCATACCTCCTGTACTCCATACTGTATTGAGTGAAATTTTTTGCTTGAGACATCTGCTGTTTTTTTCAAACTAAAATGTCACAGTCGAGCTGTGTGTGTACATTAGGTTACATGTGTATTGTGACTACCAACAAAATCACATCTACGTGTTGCAGTCCAGAGTATAGACCTAATAGGTTGAGCAAGTGGCCAATCATCTTTCGGAAAATAAAAATCTGTTAATGCAACCTACACTCTGTGGAGGCCCATATGATCCTTTGAGGATTGAACGTGGTGATGAAACTATAAGTGTAAGTGCAAAGGCCACAGAAGACGTGGTGATGATGCGGGCGTCAATTTTGCGAGTGGTACAACCACATAACTAAAATACAATTTAATCTAATACTGCAAAGCATGCACACTAGGAGTGCCTCGGCGATATGGTGTTTTTATTTTATACCCACTACGGGGTTCTTTAGAATGGCAAGCGCTTCTCACACTATTCAGCTATCATTTTTGTTATTGGTATTATTGATCTGAAATTTTCACCAATCGATGATTCGTTGGTTTCGGGAAAGTATAAAAAAATATACAGTTGATCTACATTCCCAGTATAATAATTATTAATGAACTATTTTGTATGCAATGATTCGTGACATGTAAACCCTCCGTAAATTCCACTCCCTCTCCACGCCGCCTTCCATGGTCTCTTTAACTTAGACTTTATTATCTCTGGTTGTAATAATTATATTTATAATGTAGATATTATTAGCTCTTACCTCATGGTTCCTATCATGTAATATATCAGCCACTCCTTTCCCCAGATTGTAGTGACTCCTCGATGGTGGTGGGACGATAACCAGGATCTTGTAGCTGGCCACTTGGCTGATCAGCAATAAGCCAGATGCAAGTATTGAGAAAAACTGCAACGACAGCATTTTAAAAATATGTTTGGCCTATCTGAAAATAAAGGGTACGAAATCGTTACAATATAAGCATGGATGGAAAGACATTTTTTGTTTTTAAATTGAGTCGGTCAACAAACAAACAAACAAATGTTTATTGGCGGTATTACGACGAGATTGCTCACAAAACCAAACTGGCATGTAGTGCATTTAGGCAACTGAATAGTATTTTCAAAAGTGGCCCCCCATTGTCCCCCCCACCCCCCCCGAAGTGTTTAACCAATATGTTCTAAATGTGCTCATAACGACTACCTATATAAATAATATAGAATATTGTCTTCTAATCCGTACCTTCTTTGGCGCGCAAACAGATGGTGACATGAAGAGGCCATTTGATAAATTGATAAGAATAATTAATATAAAACTCTCAAATGATATCTATACAATATAGTCATTTAAAAACTGAAACTTATTCTGATAGTATTGTTAACTCTATTCTAAAGATCTTCGGAGTTCGAGTAGATATTTTCCCCCATGGAGTGGTTTGTTAGTTTTCAATGTACTTGAACCGACCAGCTCGGAAAGTTTTTATCGGCCGAGTGTTGAGTGTTGAGACCATTGATATACTACTAGATGAGGAGTTCCCATACAAGTGTCATTTTAAAAATGTACCACAAAAGAAGATATTACGAATATCGTCTTATAATATTTCCTTGTATGTATAATGCGTTAAGACCGTTAACATGGATTCCCGAATTTCACCCGTATTGCCCTGGCTGTAAAACTAAATTTGCGTTCTTGGAATAGTGACCCTAAGGGTGTCTGCAACCCAAAGCTTGCAAGCTACCAAAATTCATTTCTGAGCGGACAGAGCAAGTCGTCATGCGCTGACTATTAGTTAGAGTAAGATGCAAGCTAGATCGGGCTTACTCATAATTATTGCCAGGTCGTTTTCGAGACAAATATTAAGTGAGCTTATATCGAGTTAAGTCCGCTGATATTAAAACAGTAAGTTTTAATACTGGCCGAGTCGCTCAAAATCGGGCGTCATTTTAAGAAGCATATGATTCATCCAGTAGTATATCAATGACTTGAACCGACCAGCTCGGAAAGTTTTTTATCGGACGAGTGTTGAGTGTTGAGACACATAATGCGGAGGTTGGATTTCGTGACCCAGGATGCGCGATCGATCTGTATTACTGGTTACAGGAGAATTACCGAGGATAGCAGGCCTGGGGACGACAGTGGCGAAAGGTGGAGGTAGGCTGTTAAGATCCTACACAAATATTCGTTTTCATTGAACGAAGACTACAATTTACATAGGTATCGTGTTGGCTAGTTTTTAAAATTCAATTAAACTCTGCGAAAACCAAGCTATATAAAAATAGTCAAAAAATACTCGTCTAACTATAAAATATCTAAAATTATGCAATTATTATATCATACATAACTTTGAATATTTTATAGACAGAATAATATTTTTTAATTATTATAGTTTGGTTAGGCAAGGTTTAATAAATTTGAAAAAATGAACCAACAATATGTGTAATAATATGTGAATGAAAAGTGTGCACAATTTTATCGTATCGCCAAAAATATACCAAAACTATGATGGCAGGGTTTAATTGATTTTTAAAAACTAACCAACACTATCTGTAAATAATTGTAGTCATAGTTCGTAGTCACAAATACGTATGACTAACAAATTTTAATGTGTACTATTTATGGCGGATCTTAACAGCCTACCTCCATGCTTCGCTACTGGGGGACGATGACTTGAAGAGGCACCCCGGGCTTTTGACTGTGTCACTAGTGGTGATGATTATTATAATATAATATGTACATCCTTTTTTTTGAGGCTCTCAAATCTTTGCGCACATGGGTAGCAACACGATATAACTAGGTAAATCAATTCAATTATAGAGATAAAGCAAATGTGTATGCTTCGTAATATTTTTATTATATAAAAATGTCTATGAACGTTTCAATAAATTATCTATATTGTACACTTATCAAATTGATTTTTTAAATTTGAAATTATGTAAATATAACACTTCAGTGTACCTATTCAGGGGCGTATACAAGGGGGGGCTCGGTTCCGGACCCTCATAAATAAAAAAAAAACACATTATTTAGGTACTTAAATGGTTTCTTCATCTTATTTTTCGTCACGATCTCATGACTAATGATCGTGACCTGGAAGATTTCGCTGTCGATCAGCCTTTTCAAAGGGTTGGCCACACTCCTTTCGGCATTATACGGCAAACAAGCCTGAAGGCCACTCATAAATTGGTGAAACTATATAGAGTATTAATATTCCATTGCGGCCTGTTTAAACGACGGAGTGGACGACACAAACGGACACTAATGATCCAAATATTTATTATGACAGCTCGCAATAACTCGTAGGTGAAGATACTTAATTATACCGGCAGGCTATATGTGTATCGCTAGTCTCAAAGTGCGGAGTGTCTGGGTATGGGAGATGTACCTGGGAAAATGCGGTATTCCGCGATTAAAACGACAAGAAGCTATGAGTAGTAGAAGGGGTAAATGTGGAACCTAACTCCTTCCCGCAACCTTAAAAATCAATAAAAAAATATTATGGATAGTTTTTTTAATGGACCCCCTCAAACCCTTCTTCTATATGCGCACCTGTATGTATTTATATTAAAATGCTTATCTCACCAAGATAATGATAAAAGTAAGTTAAACAAGTATTGTGGTATGTATGAGTATTTGATAATAATTATTATGACATTATGATTATATTATGATTTTATAAATTAATTGTCATGTCAATCATCATGATTCATCACTTTTACGTTTTGTCAAGTTGTTATTATTATTTAAAAAAAAAATGGAATGTTGGACTTGCAATTTACCAACATTCAAGAGCAAACTTATCTTAAATATATTTTAATGACAAAGAATGACAAAAAAACAAGTTATTGGAAGGTACATATTTATTTGTATATTAATATGCTAATTATTAAATGCCTAATGGAAGGTGACCTAAGCCCCTCTTCTTAGTAACAGTGGTGTAGTGCTAAATGAAAAAGTGCTGGAATGATGTTTATTATTTATACATGTAATTAGATTTGTATTATGTACTTGAAATATTTTTATTCAAAATATTTCTGTTTTACACTCTCACTGCGGTGTCAGGGCATTGCCCGCTTTTGGTTTATACTGTGTTTTGATTAAACAATTAACGATAATGACTACAGGCGCATTTTGACTTTTCTGATAGAAATTGGACCAATAGTTTGGATAATATTATCATGCTGTCAATTTTCAATTTTAAAGTTAAAAAAGGATAGGTGCCTATATTGTTTTCCTCCACTCTGTGGACATGGTCAAAAAACCCCTAAGGTGAGCCATGGTAAGTGTAACCTATAAAATCAAAAGTTCAACTTTAACCTAGTGTAAGTCAAACAATAGTTGTCAGATTCATATGAAATTTTGATCACGTAAGAATATACTAGATAGAAGATATATACGTAAATAATGTTGAAATAACTAAAAACATAATTATTTTAGGGACGTGGGTTACACTTACCCCAACAAATGGGGTAAGTGTAATCTAGGTATGTTTTTCTGTGAGAAAATACATATTAAACTCATAGGGGGCATGTGAAGTAACTTCATATTCCATAGATTTCATACGAGTAGGTAATCAAAAAAAAAAGAAAACAGCATTATTTTATGATTTTTTAAACGAAAAAATAATAAGTATCGATTGTTATTAAGCATTTAACGTCTTTACTCATGAGTTATTTATGCACTTTTATGATGGAATAAAATCATTTTATGACAGGATTTAAATAAAACTGTGTTAATGAAAAAAATAAGATATAGTTAACATAATTAACTTGTATTTCGAGATTGTACCATGAAATAAACAAAGAGTCAAGTCCTTAGGCCCCGCCCCATCCCTTAGGGTGGACGCGTTCGGCGGAGCGTTGAGCGGCGTGCGCAACTTAAACGTATAACCGTGTGTGAAAATGTTCGTAGACAATCTCTTTTTTCAGAGCGTTGGAGCGGACCCTTTTTGAGTTGCTCCGCTCCAGCTCCACTTCGGGACCTAATACTTGCTCCGACTCCGCTCCAGGGTCTGTTCCGCTCCGGGTAAAAAGTTTTAAGTATTATATGTATACAAATGGTAAAAAATAAGTAGTTTTAAAATAATCGTCATTTTCATTATTAATTCTATTAACAAAACCGACAGTAAATCGTCTCTCATTATTTGCCTCTTCTGTCAAAAAAGTGAGGTTATTTATCACTCGGCAGTGTTGCCACATTTCAAATAATTCCAGTGTTCAAGTGTCAATTCAAGTGTCAAAATATACTATTTCCATTGCAATTTAGGACGAAAATTTAATAATAAAAAAAAAACATCCGGAGCAGTGGAGCACTACAAATTTTCGGTGCTCCGGGTATAATTACATTGCTTCAGTGCCCCTTGCTCCTGCTCTGAGCTTCGCTCCAACGCTTTGCTTTTTTTGGTTATACGGTTATACGTTTGAGTTGCGCACGCCGCTCAACGCTCCGCCGAACGCGTCCACCCTGGACCTTAGACGAAAAAATTATGAAAAATGACTCAGAAACATTATTTAAAAAAAATGTTTTTGAGGTATTTTAACACACTGAATCCTGTGGAGTATCACCCCCTTTATGATTAATTTTAGTTTGTGGCAATTATTGCAACTGAATTAAAATTAATTTGTATAATCTGACGTAATCGTTTTCGAATTCTTTTGATTTGGTCGATTTGGTATTGTATAGTTGACGGTTGACGGCATATAGGTCCCTAGAAATTAGAGAACCATGAATATTTTTAATTTATTGTAAATATAGGTAGCTAGGTTGTAATAAATTATAATATACTATGTAGTTATTAGTTCGCCAGCGTTGTTATTAATAATTATTTATCTTAGCCTTGTACTTTGAAATTATATCATTCGTGAGGTAAAGATTATTGATGTTGAATAACACGCATAAGTCATAATAAGTAATAATAACATAACATAACCTCAAACTAGTCTAAACTGACCTTCACAAGGCTATAAAGGCAATAATTAAAAAAATTAAAAAATTGAAGTTGAAAATAATTATATACATACGTTTTTAGTTTGTCAGTGTTGTTATTATTATAATATTATTGGCTATATTTTCTTCCATATTTGATAATTTTAAGACTTTGTTTAGTTTTAAATTCAGTTAGGTACATATTACTGGCGTAGCACTTTTCACGGATTCAGGATTCACGACGTATCCGATACAGTTATGTTATGACGGAGAATATAATATATGGGAATGCCAGTCGCCATAGACCAAGGTTTTTAAGTTAATTCTTGTTTCTGACTTAATAACGGCCAAGGCCTTTAAACGCAAGAAATACAATGTCCGACGGAATGTTCTAAAAAACTTATTACCAATATTGAATGCGCGTTTCATTTACGTGGCAAACTTTAATGCGTCTATGGTACGGACGTAACCATTGAACATAACATATTATTATTTACTACGTGTTTAACTTCGTCTCACACTTCTCTGTAGGTATTAAATGAGAATATCTTTATA
Source organism: Rhyacophila brunnea (assembly GCA_022495005.1). Lineage (NCBI taxonomy): Eukaryota > Metazoa > Arthropoda > Insecta > Trichoptera > Rhyacophilidae > Rhyacophila > Rhyacophila brunnea. Next base: position 646,537 of record JAGYXB010001042.1, read on the forward strand.
TAAATAGGTACCACCTACATTTACTCATATTATATACTGCCTTCCTAAGCCAAAAAGTCGTATCTCATTTTTTTCCGTTTTCAGGTTTTGGTTACCTTATGAGCATGGCACCGAATCTGATTATTGCTAAATTGGTCATTTAAAATTTAGATATCTACAGCTATTTCGCTTAACCAATAGATTCGTCGCCCTCTAAATGTTCATATGTCAACCAAAACCCGAAAACGAAAAAAAGAAAAGAGATACGCCTTTTTGGTTTAGGAGGGCAGTATTTGTAGGTGATGTGTGAACTGCTCCCGACTAGCTCTCAGATTAATTTACAGATACTTATTATTATGATATCATTTATATTACTTCTATGCTTTTAATCAATAGTCGGTACCTCAACCATAGCCAAAACCTTTTTATATGTAGCTGGCATGGCCCCACATCACGAAGCGCCCCCCCCCAGGCTAGGATCTTATACCTATCGTTAAGGTTAAAGGCAGTATAATGATCTACAGTTGTGTATTCCAAATGGTGTTCAAGGTAAAATTAAGGATATTTTGAGCGATTTTTGAATTTTTAATACACCCACTTTTATGTTGTTATGCACAATTATGGAGTTGTCGAATATCGACAAACAACAATCACACATTGCATCGCAAAAACTTTATAAACGTTAGTAAGCGTGAAGTGAAGCAGCTCTGCATGCGACATTTTTACAACGTTTTTATTAGCTCGTATTCTTGTTTGTCCGGTGGTTGTTTGTCCGGTACAAATCTTGCAATCGATTTTTAACTAACTGCCCGACTAGCTAATTTGAAACTTTTAGAATATATCAGAACACGATGCCAATGCATTCTTTTAATACTTTTAGCCATATTTAAGCAGAATTGAATTCATTTTCAGTTAATTCTGTTTTATATGGAGAGTTATTTCAGATAAATCCGTAAAAAGTAAAAGACTATTATCGGTTGCTAAGGGGGTGGTCCTAACAACTAAATTATTAATGTATACGTGCGTTACTATGGAAATCAAAATGAAATGTCAATTTGTTTGTTTGTTTGTTTTTTTATTTACTTCATACCAAGTACAAGTTTGAGCATATTGAGCATAACAATTCAACAGAAAATTTAAAAACGTTGTATATAAAAAGTTCTTTTTATCTTGTAATTATTTTACTATTAATGCAATTGTGTGATGTGTGATTATCTCACTTGGCTGGTCGATCCGTCACGTCGGGCCCCCGGGCTAGAGCCCTGTCACAACCCCCCCCCCCCCTTGTAGGGGCGATGGTAGCTGTCGCGTTATATCTACCAATATGAAAGTGAAGCTGAGAAAATATTACTAAGACGAATTTATCGTGCATTCAGATTCATTGTAGCAAAAATTGATATTCGGATTCTGAAATATGTTTATCTACAAGCCTGAATACATAAGTTTTATTGCAAGTACCCAATCCTCATTATTTAGATGAAAAAAATATGTACCTATACTTGCAAATTTTACATGCGTAAGTAAAGAAAGCAGGACGCCATTTTTTTATAATTTGCAAACGTCATTCATGTATGCAATCCTGAAAACATGGAAAATGTAAAATTTACATTACAATAAAATTTAACCATACTGTCCATAATAAAATATATTTGTAATCGCTATACACTAGTGGCCTTCAAACTGTGTTCTGTGAGTCAAAAAAATAGACCACCTAGACAAATTATGTTAAAAATGTAATTATTTTAAGACATAGGTACCTATTTTTCTAAGGATGGGATGGGGTTCCCCGAAAAAAACTTATAATTCTAAGGGTTCCGTGAGTCGACAAAGTTTGAAGACCACTGTTATATGCCAACGTGGTTATAGGTACAATAAGGACACATACTAATCATGACTAGCTTTAGGTATAAGGCAGCATTACCACACCTGCGACGTTGTGGGCTATCAAATGCGGCACTTTGTATAAATCAAATCTTTGTATTTTTTTAAAAGTTAGTTTATATAATAGTATTTCTACATAGTAAGTAGTTAAGTCGCTACATTTTGAAGTGCATCTTTGATTTTTTTTTTAAATAATATCTAATCTGATTGATTCAAAGGCTTGATTAGATATTATCATTTGATAGTATATGCCCACATAGATAAGTAGGTATAACTATTTCCAATACATATTGGTATTCCTTATCAGTGTCGGTCGGTTTTTGTTACCTATTATTATCACTAAACTATCAAATGTATACAGGGCTCGAAATGGACCAGAGCGCACCGGGGCGCCGTTCCGGTTCATGAAATCCCCAAAAATATAGTTTCGTCTCATGGAGAAAATAGTTTGAACATCTGAGCTAGATATGTCATTAATTAACACACTCATTTTTTATAAAATATACATAAAATTAGATACCTATGTTAATATTTTTTGAAAAATATTCAGCGCTCTGGTTCGTAAAATTGTACATTTCGAGCGCTGAATTTATAGGTTACTAAAAATTAAACTGCCTCCTTTGACAAAAAGAAAATACTGCCTTCTCTCAAAACTATGATTGTCGAATAGAATTTTAAAATAGGTAGGTAGGTAATTAACTAACTTTCGTAAATTATCACTTCCATATAATTCATATTTTTTAATCAATGAATATTGCTAATCATTGATGTAGCAAATGTGCACCGGTTACCAAGTTGATTAAATTATTGACTTTAAAGTTGAATATGAAATTAAGACTATTAAGTAGTTTCAAATTCAGTCACCTCCATCCGAACTTTTTTATTTTTCTTGATTCTGATTCTGCGAGTACTTTTCCATCATATTTAATACGATTATACCAGAGGTTGATTGCAAGGTCGTTTATATTCATTAAACACCATATTTTGGATATTTATTGACTTTCAACATGATTTGTGTTAATTTGAATGACCTGAAAGATATTTTATTTCATTATTCATTTTTTTCTAATTGTTTACTAATATGTTTACAAAAAGAAAATATTCTGTTTGCAGTCCTAAATTTAATGTGACTCTGTAATGTATATTAATTATAAAAACTACTTCTTTAAAAGGTTCTTGTCGGTTTACTCTTTACAGGAAGCCAGAACCAAACAATTTTTAAAAATAGACGATATACTGGATTATTTGTTAGGTTAAGTTAGGTGAGGTTTCCATTATTGAATTCATGAATTTTGCGAATATCGGCAGTGAAAATTAACGCGGTTCCCGCCTGGCTTCCCTGAAACCGACTTGTACCAAAATATTTTTTCTATAATAATCTGACAAATGATTTTTTCTTAAATTGATATTAATATATTGTTTAGAAATTACATAGCATAAAAAGTTAACTGGGGACATGTAGATATTCACAATTTACTCCTATTTTCACTTTCCCATGATTTGCAATACTAACTATAGGTATATATCGTTGGTGTTTTGTAAAAAGGGCGAAACAACCATTTTGGCGAAATCGAGATTTTAATGAAAATACAATATGTAACCCACTAGCTTTGTTGTGTAAAAACGGGGAATTTTTATCTCCACAGGAAAGTACTTAAAAACGATAATTGACCAAAAATTAAATTAATTAAAATTACGAATAAAAATCGAATGTAACATATTAGGCCTTTTAAAATATTGTATAATAATCAGGGCTCGAAATGGAACGGAACGCACCGGAGCGCCGTTCCATCTCGTGAAATTTGTAAAATTATCGTTCCGTCTCGTGGAAAAAATATGTTGACCGTCTGAGCTAGATAGGCCATAGAATAGAAAATCTGACACACTTATTTTTATAAAATACATATACGATTTGATGACTATGTAAATATCTTCAGAAAATTTGTCGAGCGCTCCGGTTCGTAAAATTTTCCATTTCGAGCGCTGATAATAATGCCTATTATAATGTCAGTATTTTTTCTAAGTTTTATTATAAACTTGTTAGATATTTATACTAATCCACAGGTCATAAACAAATAAATGCCAATAGTTAAAAATCCTCCTCCTGTAAAATAGCATTTTGGTTAATTCACCCTTTTTACAAAACACCGACGATATATTGAGGGGTAGGGGTTTACGTAGGGTGTTGATTTATAACCCCGTAATTTAATTGCCAACGAGACGTCACTGACTAAAATGATACGGAAGTCTATGGTTTGTAGTTTATTCAATCAATTTGATAAAGAATCAGCGTTTATATAATAAATTAGGTGTTACCTTACCTACCATTACAAAAATCTATAAAAATATTGTCAGCTGCCAGATTAGGATCAGTTATTTAATCTATAAGTACCTATTTATTAATCAACCTAAGTGATATTCTTATAATTAATTAACAATTTTTGAAGAGGTATCACATTTGATTATTTGATCTGTTTATCTATTTTATTGAAGGAAAAATAACAAAACAATTAAATATTTTTATATAAAAACATATATGTTAAAAATATTGTGGGGTTAAACACGTTGTTTACCAATGAAAATGTGCATTAATATAAAAACCGGTCCCGTGTTAAATTCAAATTATGGAAAATATTATACGAAAATTAAAATATACTTAACTTAATAATTTTAACGTATCTTTCCATCAAGTATTTATTTATTAAAAATTAATAATAATTGGTAGCTACAATAACATTTCAACAGTTTCTACAAAATTGTAGAGCCGTACACGACATTTTTGGTGTAAAATTGAAATATATTATCATAATGTACCTATTGATAAAAACAGCTGTGAGTTTAGAGATGTCCAATATTAATTTCACGACACATCTAGCAACTAACAACGCCATGGTAGTTGAAGATGATTCGCGTAACCTAACCTAACCTAACCTATCCTAACCTAACTTACACCTTGTTCAAATTTTTCGGTTTACGTCATCCTAAACTAGCCGACTCGTTTTTTTAAACATTTTTATGCGCTTTTTCCAAATTGTTTTTTTTTTTCAGTGAAAATATTGGAATTTCCACGGGTCTACTACCCGTAACCTTGCGGCAGACATTTTGGTAACCTGTTATAGCACTGTTTGACCAGGCTGCTATAATTAGTCAAAAAGAAGTAGTTAATTATTTTATCATATTAAAAAAATATATATATATTTGATTCATTTATTTGACAATTTGTTTAAACAGGTATTTAACATACGTAAGTCATCAGTATGAGATCTGTAACAAAAGTCCATCCTATTGGCTCGACGCACCATATTATATACATAGTAAGTTTCGCAATGGACATATTATTTTATTGTACTCACTTGCGATATATTCACACTCTTCGCATGATTCAATGGGTCTACCCAATTAATAGATTTTAACACAAAACTTGTGGGAACATGCCTACTCTATAAACTCCAGTGACGTCCCGTGGGGGTAGGCAGATTGAGCGTCGCTTGGTGGCGGCAGTTACTCGAAGGGCGGCAAATCGTGAAGAATCATTAGATATATATAGAAATAGGTAAGTAACTAAGCTTAGTAATAACGGAAATATCTTTCCATTAAAAAAATCAGCTCACTGGTTGGAAGAAAAATGTATTAATTAGCATACAAGGTTTAACAGGACTGTAATTTTTTGTCGGTTCGCGATGTCTACTTTATTCCATTGTCCTTGGACATCGCGTCCTCGATGACCAGCAATGACACGTGCAGATTTGCGAATTATATGTAGGTACATACTTACCTAATTAATGTACCTATCCAAAGTTTTAGAGTTTTGAAAGTTGTGAGGTGTATTTTTAAATGTATTTGAAACCATGGACTCGCAATATTGTCTATTGAAGTAGAGATGAAATCTACCTAAATTAAATTTTGTGGTAAATTTGGTTAGTAATGTACGAGTATTTCTTAAATATTGGAGTCGTGGAAGGATAATAAAAAAAATAATGTATAAAAATGGGGTGCCATTTTGGCGCTGTATAGGGACGGCATTTTATCTACGGACGTCACTGATAAACTCCCATAATAAATCTTAACTATAATCAGTACTTATTCTAAAAGGTATCCCTTATTTATTGATTGTATAACATCCCTTACGATATTGACAATATAACATATTACTGTGGGAATCTGCTCAGTTATTGACTCTTATTGTATCATATTAAATAATTATATTGGTTCACATCTTATACCTAATAATATTTTCAAAATAAACCACTGACCTAGCTGATGTCTATCTCGATTGATGTAGCGAACATTTTCAAACCTCAAACTGTACCGGTTTATTATTCTGATCTCATCCTATAAAAATCGTGAATGGCTCTGCCTATACCTACGTATAATATTATTATATTATATATTATAATATAACATAGTTAGGTAGCTACACGCGCCAGTTGTCGGTTGATGGTTTACTCTATCTCGTCAGGAATACGGACAGAGAAGTCAGCAGACGTGATTCGATGACTAACGGGTCATCGATCCCTGGATAAAGTTATAAGACGTCAGGTCAAACCAATTTTATAAATTTGACGGCTTGATGCAACAGGTGTGTTTACACAGGTATAAATAATTAAATAAATTAAACAATACATTGTATTCTTATAATCAATGAGCTTGAAAACAGCTCTAACTGTTTTGGGTTGTAGGGGGAACGACACCCATTATTAAAAAATAATATTTAGTTATTTCACAACAAGCATAACAATCTTCGCCGCCCCTGTTGTAGACTATCTATTTCATGCAAATTGTGTTTACAGTAGCAAATAAATAGAAAAAGTTTAAGTACCTATTTTTTATATATAATCAATGTTGTTAACCTGTCATTCACAAAAATATGTCATATTCAGTAAGAAAATAAGCTAGATTGCAAAAAATGCTAGATTGTCTCAAAATTCAAAAAGTGTCTACTAGTGTTTTTAAAAGAATATCATAATTATTAACATTATTATGTTTAAACTTTCAACTAAAAAATATGTCATAAAAATATTAAAGCAAGTAAAAAGTTTAGTCAGCATTTTGTATGTAGCATTTATTTATTGGTCGCTCAAGGGATGGCGAAATTTAAATGTGGTCACGATCCTCAGCCATGAGTGCACGACCAAGAAGAAAGAAGAGATAAAATAATATATTATGTTCTATACATCAGCATGTTGATTTATAATGAAATCTTCTACTTATAATAATCTAGCTTTATTATATAAGTTTTAAGATCTAAATTTTGAATATTTAAAAAAATTCTAGATGGTAAGAAAAATGTTAAGTTGGCAACGCTGTTAAATCACAATAATACTAAGTACCTATTATACTTTTATAGCCTCAACTTTTGACCGGATATTAAATTTAGTTGTTTGACATTTCGTTTGAAAAATTAATATTCCCCGTAGGTAAGTTTAATGTTAATATTTGGATAATTTGATTAAGATAATGATATTGTGGTTATGTAGATTAGAAGTAGGTACGAGGGTGGGTCAATAATTCCTTAGAAAAAAGCATTAAAACAGTTTTTATTTTTGTATTTTTTTTTTATTTCTCAACATAATCTCCTTGGAGCTCAATACACTTGGTTAGACGTTTCTCAATTTTTTAAACCGTCAGAAAAATAAGTTTTCGGAAGGTCCTCAAAATAAGCATTTGTCCGATCGATGACTTCTTCATTTGAAAAAAAACGTTGTCCACTTAGCCATTTTTTTAAGTTTGGGAAAAGGAAAAAGTCACTGGGGGCTAAATCTGGCGAATACGGTGGGTGGTCGACCAATTCGAACTTCAATTCTTCAATTTTAGCCATTGATCGTAAACATGTGTGAACACGGGCATTGTCCTGATGAAAGAGGATTTTTTTCCTGTTTAAATGAGGCCGTTTTTCTTCAATTTTGTTTTTTAGCTGGTCCAATAAAGATGCATAATAATCCCCTGTTATTGTTTTTCCTTTTTCCAAATAGTCAACGAAAATAATTTCACGTGCATCCCAAAATACAGTAGCCATAACCTTACCAGCTGATTTTACGGTTTTCGCCTTCTTTGGACATGGTTCGCCTTTCGCAATCCACTGCTTTGACTGTTCTTTCGTCTCGGGAGTATAGTGGTGTATCCATGTTTCATCTACAGTCACAAAGCGACGAAAAAATTCATCCGGATTGCGTTGCATGAGCGACAACAGGGCTTTAGAGGCCACCACCCTATTGCGTTTATTGTCAATTTTTGCTTTTTTTATTATTGCTTTGTTTATTTAATGCCCAATTTGTCATGTAAAATAGAAATGACGCTACCTTTTGAGATCCCTGTAACCTCAATTATCTCCCTCAACTTTAATCTTCGGTCACTTAACACCATATCGTGGATTTTATTGATCATTTCTGGTGTAGTCACCTCTACAGGACGTCCTGAGCGTGGTTCATCCTTTGTTGATGTACGACCACGTTTAAATTCATTTAACCAGTTATAAATAGTTGCATGTGAAGGAGCAGATATGCCGTGAACTAAATCTAACTCATTTTTTTATTTCCTTTGCTGTTAACCCTTTTATATTAAAATGTTTAATAACAGCTCTAAGCTCAATTTTCTCCATTTTCCATTTTTCCATTTTCCACAAGCATTAAATGTACGAGAAACACACAACAACCCGACCAATCTGATTGAAACTTCGCAGCATACTGAATCAGTAGTGCCGCTGCATGAAAACAAACCGCTTACAGTACTAGTCGCGCCACCTGTCGGCTTTTCTAAGGACTTATTGACCCACCCTCGTATCTACCTTTTACCTATTTTAGTGTACTTACAATAGTATGTTTGCGTATATCGTCAAATTATTATAATTTAGATTTCTTAGTGTTGTCGTTTTCAGAATTAATTAGCTATTTTATAAAAGGGGCATTATTAGGGTTTGCAATTTCGAAATTTTGAATTCCGAGATCCCGCCGAAATTGTTGATCCCTATATCCCGGTATTGAAAATGTGGAATTCCGGGATTTAGGGATGAGATTGTATATGCTTATAGGTAGGTACATAATGTGTATTATACATAGTTTCTCGATAAACTGTATAAAAATACGAAAATTAGAGAATATGTTTAATAATTTTGCACTTTTTACTACACTGATACGCCTATTTGCCTGATTACCTCGCATAAAATTGGATCAATAATGATATTCACATATGTGGAGTAATAAATTTATAAATATATAATAGGTATATTAAAAAATTAATATATTACCTATATCATTTTCATCCTAGAGCCGGAGTGCAAAGTAATGAAGCGTATTTTTCATAATTTAGAAGTCGGTTATACCTACCTAATTAATAGGTACTTATTATTTTTAATTAAAAAAAAACATCGTATAAAAAATGTAACATTTTCTTGTAATGTGTAGGTACCTAAAAAGGATTATAACTTAAACCACGGGTTCTCAATTCATAGGTTGTGAGCTCCGAGGATCTAAAGGTGTTTATAAATGATAGCAGCGCTCGGAATGGAGCGGAACGCCCCGGAGCGCCGTTCCTGTTCGTGGGATTTCCAAGGATGGCGTTCCTGTTCGTTAAAACCTCGAAAATGGCATACCGGTTCGTAAAATATCCGACGGACAGCGAGTCGTCTAGTAAAATCCTCAAGCGTCATACTTCCGTTCCGGGTTAGATTTAAAATTTACGAAAATGAATTGATAGGTACAAAGGTACAAAAACATACATATTTTTTTTATTAAAAAATCATTTTATTAGTTTAGAACCACTGAATTTTCTATGATCCGTACATAATGTACTTAAGTTTTTTTGAAATAGTGATAGAGTAAGTGTAAGACAACGTATTTGAGAACTAACTTTTTTTCAAGACAATACTGTTTTAAACGAATTTGGCCTTGAATGCACCAATAAATAGACAGACCCTTTTGCGTCAATGGTGATAAAACAATAAAATTGTATACAAAGAAATGCACTGGGGCAAGATTTATTGCATTGTCGCACGCGTATGGGACAATAATATATTTTGAAAAAAAAAGGTTTTTATGATTGTAAGGAAAGGTTGGAAGCTATTTTACATTGGAATGTAGATTTACTGTAGTATTGATTTATAAAACGAGACACTTATTTTTTTGCAAGTTCATACATATTATTTTAATACAGTTAAGGTTACGGTACATGCCTAAATATAGTGAGTTAATAACGTAATAGTTATAATGCACACTGGAACTTTAAAATTTTTAAATTAAACACATTAAATACCTACATATATTATCTTTACTGTATAAATGACTTAATGAATTTGTTAAATATTGCACAAAAATAACATAATAAAAATAGTGTGAATAAAACTACGTGCCCTACCTAAGTATCTACTGAGATAGGTATACTATATCTGTCCTACCGAGGGTTGAAATTCTTGTTTATGAACAATACGGCAGTGGTAGGCAATTGCTTTTTGTAATGAAACTTTAAATTTTATATCGAGACAACCATAATTGACCGAATTGTCCATTTATCATATTATTATGTTAGCGAAATTTACATGGGTTTGACGCGTTCATAGTTTTTGTATTTCATAATGCAATCGGGGCCGTTCATTGGTCGTTTATCAATATTAAGTTGTATGCAGCCAATGATAAGCGTTTTCATCAGAGGAAGCGACAAAATTAGACTCCTTATTTTTCCAAATTTAATCATTTTAAGTTGTGTTTTTTTGGTTTCCCATTACCTAACCCCCCCATGCTTTGCTGCTCTACACTAATTTATTTTTTATATTTCTTACATTATTGATGAATTGATAAAGTTCAGCGGAAATACTTTGCAGTGAAAAACTAAGTAGGTACCGAGAGAGATGGAATAAAATAAGGGAGGCCTTCATCCATCACTGGATCGACCAAGGTTGATGGGTTGGGTTCTCAATAATTATTATTGCATACATGAAAAAACCTAACTATTGCAGCTGCTTTGCTAAATTTTTAAATTTCCGAAAAACGTTTAAAAACTCTTTGTAGGTACTTAATAGCTTAAATTGTTGTTTAATAATTTCTAAGGGGGTCAAATATTTAATAATAAATAGTAAATACAGTCATGCTTTTCCTTGTGACCAGAACATACGTATTTGCTGTTTTACCTACCTACTCAACGTTACGGAATCGCCAGATAATAATTATTTATCCTAATCTATTATAATATTTTACATTGAGTGACAAAAAAAATAAATATCATTTTCTCATATATTTTTATTGTTTTAATTTTATATGGATATTTTTCAGGTTGAATAAACTGTGTTTTTGATGGTTAAACTAATATAATAATACATTTAATAAATTAAATCAAATACTTCCATAATTGATATAGATACATATTCGTGAACATCGTATGCATGTTAAAATTTTTTGTTACAATACGAAATAAAAATATTTAAATAAATCAATCAGAATCCAATGAGATAAATATATGAAAAATTTCCCTGTATATAACAATTTCTATAACATTGGAAACCTATTAGAATAAATTATCCTACATGTCCACATGGTGTAAATATTTTTTTTCTAATAATATGTACCTACACTTCTGAGGTTGTTTAAAATGATTCATATTTAATAAAGAATGCTACATTTGTAAATTTTGCGTATTACATACTTTTTTATTTAATTTATTAAAAACCATGCCCTTGCTTTTTCGTATACGATGAATTTTAATTTGATTAAAAAATAGTTTACCATAATCAAAATATTTCTAATTTACGAAAAATCAGAGCTTTGAAAAAAGCGGCATGTATTTTGTTTAAACCGAAGTATCTTCACTCATATTTCTATCCACTCTTAGTTGCTTATTTTTATTCAAACTACTAACGAAACCAATGGGAAATTGTGATTACTTTGTCTATTATTTAATGTATTTTAATAATGTTTCCCACGCCAATTAGATTCATATACGTTTAGTTATTTATATTTTGTATAATTATTATTCTATTTTTTAGAAAACGATTTCGTTAACTAAAATGACTCTATATTTGTATGTTACCACTAATTGTTATAGCCGATAGCGTATTGGGCGAAGATGATGATGAAAAAAGTACATCATGTAAAACTAAAAGATATTTTTATGTTACAGATATTATTATATCTAATATCACACATTTTTGGAAAATTGTCGAGCGTTCCTGTTCGTGAAATTTTCCATTTCGAGCACTGAATGATAGCCAAATATACGCCAAAAATACTGTAAATTAAATAGGTCAATTCAACAAATAATTCACAAAATTTAAGAATGTAACATTCTTTCACTGAACATATTATTACATAATTTGAAAATATTTCTGCCAAATATACCTAAATAACAACTAGAAAAAATCGTTTTGAAAAAAATACGACACCCAGCAGGATTAGCGCCCATGTGTCTTGGCCACTAAGATATACGTGTCCTATCTAATTTCGACGAAGTTAACTAAGGGTTTTTACAATATTTCTAAAGCTATTTCATTTTAAAATCAAAGCCTTACTAATAGTTTTGTTGAAAGTTATAGAGAAGTAGGAGGTATGTACTTACGCCATTAATTTGCATAAAAGTATATTGTTTAAAAATGCAATATCTTGTGAATGTTATAAATGATATAATAATTTGATTTGATTTTATGGCTAACATTAATTTCTCGTACAATCAAAATCTGTTAATACAACCTCCACTTTGTGGAGGCCCATATTATTATGATCCTCTAAGCTCGAACATGGTGAAGTAGTAGAATAATTTGATATTCTTCACACCAAAAATTATAATCATAGAACACATTTTAAATACATACCTACTATGATATTTCTGTATAATTAGTGTATTACTCTAGGCATGATAAAAATATTTTTGAATCGTTTTTTTAGGATCACTGACGATACGATTTTGGTTATGATGTGATTTGCTTTGCATATAAATCCGACGTAAAATGCAATTAAGCACATACCTACTATTTAATTATACAATCACTGCACACATTACCTGCCGCAATTACGTAATGGAGGGAACCTTCAACTCGTATATACAATATAGCATGTAACAAACAATATAATATATGTACCTATGTAGGTAAATACAATTTACCACTATTTGACCAGATGGGTGTTAATAATATAGGCATATTGTAACAAAATACTATGGAGTAATTATCAGAACTTAGTGTAGATCTAAATAAAATAGTGCAGGGTCACTGTATTTTTAAAAATCATATACACCCCTCAACCCACTTTTCCAAAAAAATATTCTATTATTTTTCAATTTATAGGTAGATTACCCAAAATTTCGAATTTAACGTTCTAAGTAAAAAAAATGCAGTGCATTTTGTTATAATTACTTCGGAATTGGACTGACGATGAACGCGCGGCTTAAGCGTTGGCCTATAGTGTCGAGGGTCCCAGGTTAGAATCCTGGGTCTGGCAGGTAGACATATTGTTTTTCAATTTGTGTATGAGTCAGAATATGGACCTAATAGGTTGAGCAAATGGCTGACATCCATTTCTCGTAAAAATAAAAATCTGTTAATACAAATTTCCACTCTGTGGAGGCCCATATGATCCTATTAGGATTGGACATGGTCGAAAGAAGAAAGAAGAAATGTCAAAAGTTTGCTTCGAAATGTTGAAAATATAATATTGACAATTGTACTACACAAACCTCCACTCTGTGGAGGCCCATATGATCTTATTAGGATGGGAAATGGTATCAGTGTTGGACTGACTAATCGCGTATCTCTATTTTTTGCCGAATATGGATAGATATCTATGTATATTTTTAAAGTTGATTCTCAAGTTAAAAATAAAAATTTTCTCTCCGTATTCACGTGATTAATCATTATGACATAGATACATTTATGTTTAAATAATTATTAATGTTGCTAAAAAATGCTGTTTGAAGAAGTGCATGAGCGCGTTTCGGTCTGGAAAAAAAGCCCCCGGTCACCCCGGCCACACCACACCACTGAATTATACACACACACAAATTATAGTATGGCTGTCACAGGCCCACCCCGTTCATAATATTACGCAAAATGTGCATTGCGTGAGAGTGGTTGGTTTTGGAGGACTAATGAATTAATTAATTGAATCATGTTTGGAAGATACGCGTTTTCACCAATACAGTGAACAAAAGAGAGCAATTCACACAATGCAGTGGTACTGTGATGGCAAATGGTTATAACTGTTATTTACTCAATTTTACAGGAGAGCAAAAACAAAGTTTTGAAATCAGTGCAGTCTGACAAGTTAGTTTATAAGATATTTTGAAGTATGTTATACAGCGCTCGAAATGGAAAAGTTTACGAACCGGAGCGCCGAACCGGAATTTTCTGAAGATATCTACATAATTATCAAATCGTATGTGTATTTTATAAAAATAAGTGTGTCAGATTTTCTATTCTATGGCCTATCTAGCTCAGACGGTCAATATATATTTTCCACGAGACGGAGCGATAATTTTACAAATATCACGAGCCGGAACGGCGCTCCGGTGCGTTCCGTTCCATTTCGAGCCCTGATGTTATATCAAAACTAGCGAGTAACCGGCATGCGTTGCAATGCCGGCCAAAGAAAGAAAGTGTTTGTGTTTTAATTCTGTTTATAAAGTACAATATTTTTTGTTTTTCCGTCTGGTGCGTACACGAATAAAATCAGAAGATTTTCCAACGCGTGAGTAAGCCACATACAGTAAGTTGTCCACGTGAGACGTTTCTAAATTTGGTATAGGAACGCATACGAATAAAAGAAGAAGATGGTTGTACAAATTCAGAAACCTTCGCGGGTGTGCACACAATAACAAACCAAAATTTGATCGCAATCGGATGAATGGTATCGGAACGCATACGGGACAAACAAACAAACAAACATTCATTTTTATATATATAGAAGATAAGCAGAATTATCATGCCAACACAAACCTGTAATCATTTCTTTTAAAAAGATTGAAGTTTTATTTGCATTTTAAGCATATATATCTTTTTGCAATATCAACTTTTTTCACATTTGGTCAGATGCAGATTTCTTTTAACATTACTTTGTGACCAATAAAGTTGCAACTCTAATATTTTGTCACATCAAAGGATGTACAATTTGGAATATAGGTATTATGGTGAAGAAAATGTATCTGCCTTCGGAGGAACACAATAATTTTGATTTCATTATTAACTATGTATTACTATTTATACACGTACTGACACCTATCCAGCGACGTCTCTAGATAAAATGCCGTCCCTAGGCAGTGCCAAAATGCCGCCGCATTTTTTTAAACAGTACTTTTTATCATCCTTTTATGACTCCAATATTTATTTATTTATTTATTTATAAAAAAGAGTATTACGGCATTACAGCTTTTGGCCAATGCGCCATAATACATAATACATACAAATATATAAAAATATCTTAATTACAAATAACAACTAATATGACAAGAAAGAGGAAAAGACAGCATGTGTAAATATTAAAGAAATATGATAATATATACAATTATAAATTTATCCCATTTAAAACGTCTACAAACATTATATAATTAATAAAAAACAAATCAACCTTTATGGTGCCATCAAATAAGCTAATTGCACGATACACAGCATCATGAAACATAACATCTGTCCTGCGACGAGGTATCTTGAAGACCGTGGAGCTGCGAGTGATATTGGTGGAAACATGAAAATTAATATTTGCCAGTATATGCGGATTGTAAATGAACCCACGAAGAAGTAAAAAGAAATGCTTTAAAAGAACAATCACTCTTCGGGTAGACGGGACAATATCTAAGAAATGTGTTATATGGATACATTACTAACAAGGTATATACCACTAAATCTAATTTAAATGCCATCTCTGGTTCAATAGACAATATTGCGAATCTACGGTTTCAGATAGGTACATTTAAAAATGCACTTGACAACTTCTAAAAGTGACTGGTAAATATATTTAGATAATTTTTTAATTAAGTATGCACGTGTCATTGCTGTTCACCAAAAACGTGACGTCCAAGAACAACGGAAGTAAACTAGACATCGTGAACCCGACAAAAAAAATAAAGTCCTCTTAAAACTTTTATAGTAAGTACCTAATTAATACATTTTGTTTCCAACCAGTGAGCTGATTTTTTTAATGAATAGAGAATTTTAATGAATTTAAGGAAAGATATTTCCGTTATTACTAAGTTTAGGTAGCTATTTCTATATATACCTAATGATTCTCCTCGATTTGTCCCCCTTTGGGTAACTGCCGCCTCCAAGCGACGCTCAATCTGCCTACACCCACGGTACGTCACTGTACCTATCAGTAGCGAAGGGTAGAGGTAGGCTGTTAAGATCCGCCATAAATAGTACACATTGCACTTTGTTATTCATACATATTTGTTTTTATTGAACTAATACTATAATTTCATTCACAGATGGTGTTGGATAGTTTTTAAAAATCAATTAAACCCTGCCTAAACCAAACCATAATAGTTATTATAGTATATTTTGGGCGATACGACAAAATTGTGCACACTTTTTCATTCATACTTATTTGTTTCGTTGGATTAAGAATACATATTATTATTACACATATTGATGGTTCATTTTTTTTATTTAATTGAGCCCTGCCTAAACCAAACTATAATAGATAAAAAATAGTATTCTATCTATAAAATATTCAAAGTTATGTATGATTTAATTGCACAATTTTAGATATTCTATAGATATACGAGTATTTTTTGACTATTATCTATTATAGCTTGGTTTTCACATGGTTTAATTGAATTTTAAAAACCAACCAACACCATCTGTAAATAAATTGTAGTCATATTTCAATGAAAACAAATACGTATGACTGACAAAGTTTAGTATGCACTATTTATGGTGGATTTTAACAGCCTACATCCACCCTTCGTCACTGATACCTATACAACATCACCACTAAACATGGCATAATTTAAAAAAATGGCTCCCACGCGTCCATTCGACCATCTATTATATCCAGTAAATCGTATGAATTCAATCTATTCTTATCTGTAGTCACGCCTACATACAAAATATAATAAAACAACGATTTAAAACACGCATCGTGCATTTATTATTATGTATCTAAGTAGGTATGTTTATATTATTACAATGTTTTTATTAGCTCATATTCTTGTTTGTCCGGTGGTTGTTTTTCCAGTACAAATCTTGCAATCGATTTTTAACTAACTTCCCGACTAGCTAGACATTTGAAACTTTTAAAATATATCAGAACATGACGACAATGCATTCTTATAATACTTTTAGCCATCTTTAAGCAGAATTGAATTCATTTTCAGTTAAGTCTGTTTTGTATGGAGAGTTATTTCATAAAAATCCGTAAAAAGTAAAAGACTATTATTGGTTGCTAAGGGGGTGGTCCTAGCAACTACATTATTAATATAATATACGTGCGTTACTATGGAAATCAAAATGAAATGTCAAAATGATATTTCAGTATTCTATATTTATTTTGTTTGTTTGTTTTTTATTTACTTCATATCAAGTAAGTTTGAGGATATTGAGCATAATAATTCAACAGAAAATTTAAAAACGTTGTATACCTATAAAAAGTTCTTTTTATCTTGTAATTATTTTTATAATATGTAGGTGTTCTTAATCATTGTGTCAGAATTAAAATCCGTTATATTCACAAATAGGCAAAACTAAACAGTACATTCGTCCTCTCGTTCTTACCTATTATGGCAAGGAATAAAACATACCAAAATATTATAAAGCGTTAAAATCAACACCCGTTACGAGGACAATTGTTTTGACTTTGTATTTCCTTAAAATTAAAAGAAAAACGTATTATAAATTACACAAACAATATTATGTCTACAATAGAAATATCACTAATCTTCACGCAGCACATTGGACGATGAAATATTTTGATGTTCACTCACCTTAAATAAAATATATTTGGTTAAAACTATTGAATCTAAATTTGTTTATTTATAGTATTAATAAAAACAAACATTAAATAACACAACACGTAACGATGCGTTACATCGCTCGACTGAATTTGTTTCTGGTTTGCTTCAATATACAATTTTTGCGTGGAAGATAAATTAGAGGAGGAACTAACGTTGAGGTTTATTAATGGTGGAGCGCTGGAATAGTTATTAAATTTAATATTTGGCACATTTTTTTTTGTATCTAAATATCAATAGTATAATAGGTATACCTAACCATATTATACACAAATTGTTTAATTATTTGTAAGGTAATTATGACTTTTATTAAATGTTATTTCTGGCTGGATTGGGTTATTTAAATATTTTGTATTTTTAGAACATTTTCTTCATAGTATGCAATTCCAATACCGGTGTCATCCTACTCATTGGTGATAAAAAGTTTAACACAGCATTCATTATGATTGTATTATAGGTACATAATTATAATCATGTAGGTAGGTACCTCTCTATACAAATACTTATTGGTTTCTATCTAACAACAAAATAAATATGATTACTTAATTAAAAGATAATCGCATTGATTAAATTAAATTATGATTAGTATTATCTCATTTTAAATTACAGCAATGTGTATTTGTTCAAAAAGGTAATGCCAATTGGGAGAGTGATAACTATGTTCAACGAAATTGCTTCGGGTGTTGATATATTCCACCTACGTGAGAATGAGTTTAGGTGGATGTTGTTTTATAAAATCTTAAAATAGGGTCTGCTTAGCTCATCCGGTGTACTTCCTTGTACCTATCTAATTCATCTACTGATATATCTCTTTTTTTATGTAATACTGTTATATTTATATATCTTTGTTTCTAAATGTCATGTTGTGAACGTCTTAAACTTATAATTTGTAATGTCCACAATATGTTAAAAAAATAAATGAATTGAATTGAATTAAAATAACTGTACTACAATATATGAGCATTAATATTACTTACTTATCTTGTAATTATTAGACTTTTTTTGATTCTTGAGAATTCTCGATTATTTTATTCTCGATAATAAATACATAAAAAACCCTATATGGCGTCGACAGCTATCTTTTTAACACTTCCGGTCAACATTTTTTAGTCGCGACTTTTGTTTAAAATCAAAGCGATAGGTATGTACCTACCTATTTTAAACTCGCTTAAAATAATTTTTAGTCACGAATTGACGTTTTCTATCAAAGTTGAGCGCCATTTAAAATCTCAAATTAGATAAATTTTCTGAAAAAAATCTCGAGAAATGGGAATAAATTTTTCTCAATATTTCTCGATAAATCTTGATCACAACCTCTACTTAAGTATAGCGTAAAATTAAAACCAAAAAAAAATAAGATTTTCTCGCTTAGAATCCATAATTATTGACGTCACACGATTTTCGGTTGTTTTTTACTCTACAATTTACTAAAATTCGTTTTCAGTAGGTGTCTAAGTAAATACAATGGTGTCACGGAAAAGATAAAAATGAGTTTATATTTTGTTGGTTTTCCAACATTATCTATCCCATGTCACCTTCATCAGAAATCATCACATTATATGAGACCATGTGACCCTACATCCTGAAGCGGGCCCCCAAGCCGGAATCTTTGGCGGCCCCCCTACCTATCGCTAAGATTAAAGTATACAGTGGCGTTTTCAAATGGTGTTCGAGCTCAAATACAATTCAGTGTATTTTTATTGATTTTTTAACACATCGAATTATGGGGTTGTCGAGTATCAACACAAGACAACCAAAAATTGCATCGCACAACCATTTAAAAATGGTAATAACACCGAAGTAAAATACGCAGGCGACTTTTTTCACTATTGGAGCAAGTTTAAGATGTATGTTTATCTCATTTATCTGGTCGACCTACCATGCCGTCCCCCTCCCCCCTGAGCCAGGACGCCTAGGCTAGAGCCCTTTCAGCCCCCCCTTGTGGGGCCATGATGTCATATTATATGGATGACCCATAAATTAATTTATAATCGAATACATTTATTATAAAACAAAATATGTATATACATTTGAATCAAGTCTGCAATCGTGTTCTATCTACACTCCACTCTATTTTGTCAATGACCAAGGCGAGTTTTTGGACCGGCACCTATTGGGTATGTACCTATGTACGCTTGGGCGCCGTTTTTTATCAATCAAAAAAATAAATGGATTCCAATGTAATTCGCGTGGTCTTCGGCAGCTGATAGCGTCTGCGTTCATGAAGGATTACATTATATTTGAAGCGTGTATTTTCAAAGTGAACTTATTCCACTACAACAATTTTCTGGCAAAAGCAAAAAAAACTGTTTACGGTGTTGATGTTACATACCTATATGTTTTTTGTATTGAAAACTACAACTTTATTGAAAACGAGAGTTACCTTTAATTTTGAAAACAACATTAATTAAGTAAGAATGTAAGTATTTATATTTTTTATTTCCTCGAAAATAATTGTTACCTGCATAATATTATATTGAAGGAAAATACCGATTTTCTGGACATGGTCCAGGATGAAGACAATCATGACGTAATACGTATGTACCAATCGTTTGATATTGTTATGATGTTATAAAATACCGTGAGACACACAAATAAGAAAAGAAACATATTTGCGCTTCTTTTGATTAGTTCTTTAGACTAATTTAGTTTTGTATAATAACTTTATTATCCGAATCGGAAACACCCTGTAGCGGTTTCCAACGGACAATGAGAATAGTTCATATTTTTATTGCTTATCAGCTGGCTTCAAATTTAATGTGCGATACATCTGATAGTGAATAAAATAATTGTAAAACACTTGATACCAATAGGGATCCTCAAACCGGTAAACCAGTTTTACTTGCAGTATCTTTGAACTGATTGACCGGTAAATGGTGTACAAAATTGAATTAAAAATAAGGTAAAATGTAAATTATAGGCAGCGATAGCACCATGTTATAAAAATCAAAAAGCACTAATTGAGCTTATCTTAATTACAGCTTGTTCGCCTTTTTGTATTTTCCGAGATTCGAGAATTATCGAAATCAGGAATATCCGTTTCCTCAATAATACGAGATAGTTTTTTTGATTTCTTGAGGTTGAAAATTAACAAAATGCGTTCACAATGAAAGTCGAAACACTTTAACCAAGAATTAATTTTATTCGGAAATTTGACAAATTCCGTTCAGATTCAAAGTCATGTCAAGAGCTTTTTCTTAATTCTTTCGGCCAATATAATCGACATACCTATCAAATTTTATTGGACAGCTTAGCCTGGTGGCGATTTCTCGGATTCTCGAGAATCTTATAGGTACTTGACGATTTCTCGAGAACTTAGAATACCTACTCAAAATTAGGATACTTAATTAATTTCTCGAGATTGGCTTTTTGATTATTTCTCGAGAATTCTCGGTCACAACCTAGAGGTTAAATTTTAATCGACTTTTACATTCGCTCAACACCATCGTCTCCATGTCTGCGTCTTACACACACTGAAAAAAAAACATCATGTGGATTGCATCCAACCGCGGAAGTTAATTTAAATAAACTTTCATTATTTATATTGTGTCTATTTGGGTTATAGCTACTTTAGCATATGTATGTGTGTGATACTGCCCTTAATACCCAGGTACGAGGGTGGGTCAATAAGTCCTTAGAAAAGCCGACAGGTGGCGCGACTAGTACTGTAAGCGGTTTGTTTTCATGCAGCGGCACTACTGATTCAGTATGCTGCGAAGTTTCAATCAGATTGGTCGGGTTGTTGTGTGTTTCTCGTACATTTAAAAAAATTTTGACAAAAAAAATTTGCTTGTTTACAAAAATGGAGAAAATTGAGTTTAGAGCTGTTATTAAACATTTTAATATAAAAGGGCTAACAGCAAAGGAAATAAAAAATGAGTTGGATTTAGTTCACGGCATATCTGCTCCTTCACTTGCAACTATTTATAACTGGTTAAATGAATTTAAACGTGGCCGTACATCAACAAAGGATGAACCACGCTCAAGACGTCCTGTAGAGGTGACTACACCAAAAATGATCAATAAAATCCACGAAATGGTGTTAAGTGACCGAAGATTAAAGTTGAGTGAGATAATTGAGGTTACAGGGATCTCAAAAGGTAGCGTCATTTCTATTTTACATGACAAATTGGGCATGAAAATATTTCTGCAAGATGGGTGCCGCGTTTGCTCACAGTCGACAATAAACGCAATAGGGTGGTGGCCACTAAAGCCCTGTTGTCGCTCATGCAACGCAATCCGGATGAATTTTTTCGTCGCTTTGTGACTGTAGATGAAACATGGATACACCACTATACTCCTGAGACGAAAGAACAGTCAAAGCAGTGGATTGCGAAAGGCGAACCATGTCCAAAGAAGGCGAAAACCGTAAAATCAGCTGGTAAGGTTATGGCTACTGTATTTTGGGATGTACGTGGAATTATTTTCGTTGACTATTTGGAAAAAGGAAAAACAATAACAGGGGATTATTATGCATCTTTATTGGACCAGCTAAAAAACAAAATTGAAGAAAAACGGCCCCATTTAAACAGGAAAAAAATCCTCTTTCATCAGGACAATGCCCGTGTTCACACATGTTTACGATCAATGGCTAAAATTGAAGAATTGAAGTTCGAATTGGTCGACCACCCACCGTATTCGCCAGATTTAGCCCCCCCAGTGACTTTTTCCTTTTCCTAAACTTAAAAAAATGGCTAAGTGGACAACGTTTTTTTTCAAATGAAGAAGTCATCGATCGGATAAATGCTTATTTTGAGGACCTTCCGAAAATTTATTTTTCTGACGGTTTAAAAAAAATTGAGAAACGTCTAACCAAGTGTATTGAGCTCCAAGGAGATTATGTTGAGAAATAAAAAAAAATACAAAAATAAAAACTGTTTTAATGCTTTTTTCTAAGGAATTATTGACCCACCCTCGTATATAGTAAGTATATAATATTATTTACAAAATACTCATCGTGTAGGTAGGCTTACATATGAGGGCGCTGGAAACAAAAACGGCGGTCTCCATTTTCGCAATATGTTGGTGAGTCATTCAAAATGTCTTACGTCTTTCTCATAATAATATGTATAATTTCTAAAAAAAGTATTATAACATGTTATATATTATTAGTAGGTATATAAACAACATTTCAAAATGCTTTTTTCCAAAGACATTGCATGGTGCAGAGTCTAATCTCTTTGTTTTTTTTCAGAAATTATACCTACCTATGAGAAATATGTAAGACATTTTTAATGACTCACCAACATATCGTCGCTGTAGGATTGGTTTCCCGAATAGAATAGAAATGTTCAGGAGACGAAAAACAAATTTCATAATCCTATATTTAAATACATGGAGATATTTAAATTGTTATTTTTACAGCATATGAATGATGTATTCATTACCATTACAAAGTAATTTAAAGAAAGGGATGGTTCTAGTCCAATTAGATACAAAAAACATTCTGCATTAAGAGGTCGATTTCGACAAAAACGGATATTCGGCAAACCAATCCTATAGCGACGATATTGCAAAAATGGAGACTGCTGTTTTTGTTTCCAGAACCCTCATATATTTGAAGTCTATTGAATGGTACCTACTAAGGACGTAGGTACCTATAAGTTAACTAAATTGGACGTTTCAACATAAAAAGGTTCCCAGCCTTAGACTATAGATACATCAACACGCCACCCATTGCATTGCTAAATGAAGTTGCGTGCCGTGCGTTTGGTGTGTGGGCGAGCGAACGCATTCGTACACAAATGTTTGAGACCATAGACCATTTCGCTAGTGCTCGCCCAAAGTGCTCGCACTAGACGCTCAGATTTAAAATATAATTTTGTATTTTTTTACGTCATATAGTATTTTTAAGCGGTCAAAATGCAACCATTAGGTAAAGATATCCATAATTTAAGTTATTTTAAAGAAACACTAGGTCACTGATATTAAAATATACAATACATTATCACGAACATGTATCAACTTACCGATGAAACGTAATACCATCTTCTTGCTTATCAGTACGGTTACCATATTTTAATACAACACACAGAACCACCTTTTCTACTTAATTAACTAAAAATATTTACCACTGACTTTATCTTTAACACAATAGATATCAATTTTAGCAACACGCGCTCGCATGCTTAGCTATGAAACAAACTAAGATTTGGCGGCGACACCACAGCAAATCATCTCACACATCTATAAACCTTTTATCTTACTCTAGCGCGTGTCGCAGAGATTATAAGGGTGCCGAATACTTTCTCACTCGCACTTATGCATCGTTTTTGTTCAGGCCTTGTTCCCAGCCTTTGTATTAAACTGTGTTGAAATAATTTTTGGACTACATTTTATCGATAAATAATAAATGGTTAACCGATGTTTAGAAGAATACCGAATAGGTAATAATTGGAATTAACGATACGCACTTTGGTATAACAATTTTATGGACTCCCTGGTTTCTACTCAATCCCATTCAATTACGTATTCCCACCTAATAACCTTACGAATATAGGTACAATAAAGACAACAACACTTCAGTGACGGTCGGTAGTTGTGTTACGTAACCGTTTGTTGTCGGTCGTGTGTGACTCTCAAACTACTCCAAGTCCACACTGATTGACTAGTGCACAAATCACGTAACTCCATGGCCAGAGTTCAATAGGTGAACATCAATTAAACTAGTAAGTAAAGTTATTAATAATAATATGTGTTATGTAGTAGGTAGGTACTATCACAAATTCAATAGATTGACGAATAACATAAAAATAGATTTAATATTTATTTTGGTTGGTAACCTAACTTAAACTAACGCCCGAGGTAGCCGAGCGGATAACGTGTCGTCCTATAATATGGGATCGAATCCCGGGTCTGACCAGTGACGTCCCTAGACAAAATGCCGCCCCTAGGCAGTGCCAAAATGGCGTCATATTTTTTTATTAAGGACTTTTTATCATCCTTTCATGACTCAAATATCTAATAAATGTGTTGTATGGATACATTATTAACAAGATATAGATATACCACTAAATCTAATTTAAATGCCATCTCAGCTTCAATAGACAATATTGTGAGTCTACGGTTTCAGATAGGTACATTTAAAAATACACCTGACAACTTCCAAAACTCGCGAGTGACTGGCAAACATATTTGGATAAATTTTAAATTAAGTATGCACGTATCATTGCTGTTTACCAAGAACGTGACGTCCAATGACAACGGAAGTAAACTAGACATCGCAAAGCCGACCAAAAATAATGTCCTGTTAGTACCTAATTAATATGTTTTGTTTCCAAGCAGTGAGCTGATTTTTTTAATGGAAAGATATTTCCGTTATTACTTAGTTTAGGTAGCTTTCTATGTACACCTAATGATTCTCTTCTATTTGCCGCTCTTTGGGTAACTGTCGCCCTCAAGCGACGCTCAATCTGCCTACCCCCACGGGACGTCACTGGGTCTGACTACAAAACAATAATCACATGTTGTTTTTTAATATGTTTTTGGATTAGATTGAGCAAGTGACTTAAACGAAAATCTGATCATACAACCTCCAGCCTGTAGAGGCCCATATGATTTTCATAGGATCGGACACGATTAAATAAACTTTTGAATGACCGAGCGGGTCAGACAAAATTACATGTTGTTTTTTTTTCAATATGTGTTTGGACTCAGAGTATGGGCATGAGTTCAAGTGACTAAAATCCATCTCTCGTACAAACAAAACCTCAATTCTGTGGGGTCCCGATACGATCTTCTTACAATCAAGCATGGTAAAAAAAACACAGCAAACACGATAAAATAAAGGACGAATATCTTCTGACGAAAACAGCCACCGAAGCACGTGAAACAATCATTCTGATCCAGTGACGTCCCTAGATAAAATGCTGCCCCTAGGCAGCGCCAAAATGCCGCCGAAATTATTTTTATCATCCTTTCATGAGTTCAATATCTAAGAAATGTGTTGTATGGAAACATTACTAACAAAATATCAGAATAATTATTCGCAAATCTGCACGTGTCGTTTCTGGTTACCAAAGACGTCGAAGAGCAACGGAAGTAAACTAGATATCGCGAACCTGACAAAAACAGTGAGCAGAATTTTTTAATGGAAAGAGGAATTTTCGTTATTACTAAGTTTAGATAGCTATTTATATGTATTCCAAATGATTTTCCTCGATTTGCCGCCCTTAGAGTAACTGCCGCCCCCAAGCGACGCTCAATCTGCCTAGCCCCACGGGACGTCACTGTTCTGATCGTGCATCAGTGCATTGAATTAAGATTGTAGGGATATGTTTTCAAACAGCTTTAGTGCAGTGTTTTATAAAATTCTCACAAGTACATAATATTAAATCGACTGCCTTTAGAACATGTTCGTATATTATTGTGAGCGCAAAACATAATAATATTTTTCGGGCGTGGTTATATTTTTGATTTCTCGAGATTTTTTACGATCATATGGGAAGAAAATGTTATTTTCAATTCTTCGTTTGAACTCGCAGTAGGTATGACCGAGGCGATTGAGATCGGTTGCTAAGTGATTGGTACTCAACGAAATAAATGTTTGTATGTTTTCCAACGTGTGTAGGTATTTTTATAAAGTATGTCTCTCACGGATTGAATATTCGATGTCTGCATATTGCGGTGACAATTTATTGATTTTTTGAAAATTCTTGAGAATTCCATAAAATCTCGAAATCATATTGAAAAAAAAAAACTAGCATCAATTTTTCTCACAATTTATCGAGAGTTCTCCATCACAACCTCTTCGCAGAATCCACGTGAAATAAACAACGTATAAAAATAAATTTGTTTTCTTTGTTAGTTTATTTTGCTGCATAAAACAATTAATTAATTAAATAAGATGGCCTTGATGAGACAAGGCTACACCATTTCCGCCTGTCATAAAGTAGGAGTAGATATTTGAAAATAATGTCAATATTATTAAATGTGTATACATATATTATCTACTTACCACAAAACATTGCATTCCATATTTAAATTGTTTATGTATTAAAAACTTTATAATGTATACAGAAAACCTATTAATTTATATCTGTTTATCATAATCTATAATCATTTGTTTTAAAATATGAGATATTATGTTAATTTTAATGAGATTCTATAAATACGCCAGACCAGTTGTGTCCGACCCCCAACCATCGATCAGTGCCGTAGCTAGAAATATTGGGCCCTTAGTGTTTCTAAAAAAAAAGTTCAATCTGAAATCAAAGTAACCATTAGGATCTTTTCAAATTTTAGTTATAACATACTATAGTATTTTGTAGAGTTTATTGTTTGCTGAATATATATTTTTTTAATTTGTTTGACTCTTGTGTCAGCATGGGGACTTCTACACATACAAGGGTACTGGTAAATCCGTACCTGCAGTGAATCGACTCAAGAGAGGTGTAACTGATTTAGTTTTAGGGTCAAGCATATCCGCTACAAATTTGAAAGTAATGATACCAACACCTAAAAGAGTCGCCTACATTCTGCAAGAATCTGATACCATTCTACTAAAAATTAAAAAAAACAAGAGAGAACTATTGATTTTTTTTAAGAATGTATTATTTTCATTCGCCATAAACATAAATAGATTATGTTGTGACATATTTTATATTATTCTAATTTTGACGAGCCTTCCTCTCATCAAACATCTGCATGTTGTTGATTGATGGTTTATAAAAGTCATAAACAATATTTTTCCTGGGGTTTCCTTCCAATTCCTTCGCTTATGTGCTTTCAGCTACAACCGACAAAATTAATATTGAAGATGCTGTCGACACAGCTGTTTTTGGTGCTACTGTCGGCGTTGCTTTGCGTCCAAGTTTCCGGCTATAAGATCCTTGTGCTGGCTACGCCACCAGCTAGAAGTCACTACAACTTGGGCAAAGCGGCAGCAGATATTCTTCATGAAAGGAAACATGAAGTAAGTTCTATTTTTCCTGTGATTAGGTGCTTATATTTTATTTTATAAGTGCTATGAGAGTAAACAATTATTTAAGAACCCTACTGCTAGTGTATCAAGTGAGCGTGGTCAATGAAATCAAATGACTTTTTGTATTCAAGAATTTAAGTCCAACGCGTAAGGCACTGGGTTTCATCGGGGGGTTCTGGATTCGCTTCTTGGTAAGGTCATAATACATATGATATTCTCAAATCCTCTTATTGTTATACTCTTAATACTACACTACTGTAATTAGAACTCTTGGCCAGTTGTTGTTGACCGTTTAAAAAAAAAAGATTTTTTTTTCGGTTAAATACATGTTCAAACACGTGCGTTAACATGTTCTTACTCCTTACTTCAGTTTTAATTTGTCAATTTATGTTTATATTGTAGCTTAACCACTGAGGAATGCCAAAAGAAATGGCGTATTTCAAAAAAACACTACCTTATTCTTAGGTCAATAATTATTATAAAGCAATCATTATTCGTAGGATGTTTATCACACTTGAATGTTCAAAAACATAGCTTATAATGAGTATCTTTAGAATTATCTTCAAATGTGTTAATCTTGCCCATTTTTTGAATAATAAAATGTCTAATTCTTGTCAAATTTGGGATCACAGAGATAATCAATATAATTTTTTATCGTAAATATTTTACTAAAATTATCTCGTCATAAATTATACTGATGGTTTTATAAATGCGTTTAAAAATTAATAAATGTAAAAAATCTTAACACCACTGCACAGTTATGTACTGAAATATTACTATATTCTAAAATATTAGAGTGAGAGGTTAAAAAGAATACTATTTTTATGTAATAAAAATACTTTATGCAGTCATCAAATGTTTAAAATAAATATAAAGGATAATAAGACTTCAAAATTATATAAATAGATTATCTACAACGTTTAAGGAATGTCCAGGATTATGCTTTGAAAATGCAATAAAAGCTCCATTTTGACCTACGCTGAGCATGTCCCCTCTTAAGGTGACACATCAGTGAAACGGCAAATAATTTTCAACTGTAGGCGTGACGAAATTTTGGACTCGCTCGCATTCAGTGAGAGAATGTCGATCTGGAAACACGTCACTTTGCTTCGTGATGGCGACGGGCCAATTAATTCTTAAATCGTGTAAAGATGACTAAAAACGTTACCCATTTACTTTAAAAAGAAAACATGTCAATGAATATATTATTATTGTTATTAATAGAACAATAAACAGAACATAAAATGGACATATGTTGGATTTATATGACAAATTGTATTTCGTTTGACAGGCGTCATTTGCACCCGCGACCCGCAATCCGCGCATCGCCCAGCCACGATCTTTTTAGACCGTGCCTCAACTGATGTACGGCCTTAAACAACAAAACAACACAAACACTACACAAAATATTTAATTCTGGTCTTAAAAAAAATTAATGATATAAATGGAGGAACATAATTAGCTGCACATCAATGTATCTAATCCTCCGAACCACCTTCTATAAAAAAGCAAGTGCATGTTTATTAAAAAAAAAAACACAAAAACAAGCCAAAAACCTTCTTCTATGTTGGGACCTAAATGTATGGAAGTGAAACTAAAAATAAGTACAGTCGAACTTGGTTATTACATATGGGACTGACTGAATTTGCCCGTTATAAGCGTTACTCGTTATATCAGAGAATAGGTATTTTTAAATGAGCAGATTACACAAAAAGTCGAAAATAAAAAATCTGAAAACCATCATAAAATCCCCGAAACAAGCATGGCATACATAAATTTCAAAAGAAGCTGTTTATTGTAATCAACGCTGGTAGGTACCTACGGATTTTACAAACCTTGGACTTTTCAATCATATGCGTGGATACTTTTTTATTATTGTCGGCGAAACAACAATTAGGTAGGTACTTAGACACTGAACTAGTGTCATAAATGTAATCCGACCCTGGCGGCATCCTGTCCGATCGGATTTTATTGCTTTGGGTCGAAATGTTTTTAAACGATCGACACATTGACAGTATTTTAGCTCGGTATATCCGATAAGTTGCTCAATATAGTATGGAGAAAATCATAAACCAAAATGTCAACGAATGTTTCCTCATTACATCCGAGATCTCGCTATGTCCGAGATCGTAATAACTGAGTTCGACTGTATATATACTATAAACATTCTGTATTAGAAAGTAAGATATAGCCAAAGTAGCACCGATCAAGAAAAACGATGTAATAGTTCTGATGAATGTGTAGTCAAAAATAACAACACACTAGAAGAAATCGCATCTGCATATATATGTTCAAGGTTGTATTATTGTTCCCTTATAAGGCTACTTATTTTACATTAAGCATTTAACCGACCCTTGAAATGCATCTTTTAATTTGTAATGTTTATTCAAGTTAATAAATGAATTTAAATAATTCAGTCCAATGACATTGTTACAGAAATTCTACTGTCGAACAAGAACTTCTTGTCCACGTGTTAAAACTGTGAACTAACAAGCCCTTCCTGTTTAGTTAATCGCACTTAATGAGGAATGCCGCTAAATTTATCATTTCATTTTATGCTTCCGTGGTGTACAGACAGATCTATAAATTTACGTAATTTGATGCTTTTTATAATAAAAATATGTCTAAAACGATCAGAAAAAATATTAAAACTATTATTAGTAAACTTTTTGTTTATTCCGAAAAAGAAAACGAGTCATACCTAAAAAGAGAGCCGATACATTACCTACTTAAACATGCGTTGCCGCCATGACAGGTATGTCACTGAGAAGTCTTCTATATGTAACTACAGCGACTTCCGGTTATTGATGAAATGTTGTTGTTGGACAGTATGTTTTAATTTTTGGGAATTTTTGTTTGGGAATCGTCCACGGCATGGAAAAAATACAAAAAGATACATTCAGGAAATATTTTGATTTTATTTTAATTACAAATAAATATTGTAATAATATACTTAGAATTTTTTTTTTGCAGGTCACCTTTGTGAGTTCATTTAAAAATGACAAGCCAATTTACAGGGAGATTGTTATTGAAAATATGTCGTTACTTAAAAGTAAGTTATAGATAATATTATTATATTTTGAAAAGTAGACACTGAATAAAATAGTGTCCGGAAGATTTGAAGGTAAATGTGCCGCAGATGCCATCATGAGATTTTATAACATTCTTTTTTGACCAAACCTAACCTAACCTAACCTAACATAACCTAGCGTAACCTACCCCAACCTAATATTACCTAATATAATCTTAGTTTGTGATAATGATGCATCAAAATGTATGAAAATTTCAAATTTTAAATTAATAATTATTGGATCGAATAGCCTCTGCGCCGACAGAAAAAGGTATTTATTATAATAATTGTCTATATAGAATAATTAAACTGTTTTCGTAAAAAAAATTATAAAAGCTTACGACGGCATCTGCGGCATTATTACCGATTTGAAAATAATGGACTTACGTATGATAGATTTAATTAATATCAATGCTTGGTCTGATTGACTTACTCTGATAGATAGAATGTTACAATAAAATGTATGACCTTTATCATATTTTTTCATTTTCATACACAGATGACTCTACTATGAGTTTCGACAGGATAGCTTCAATAGGAGTGCTTTCGATGTTTTCTTTTCTAAATGTTTTTGTAATGGACATGACTCGAGCATTGATGACAGATCCCGCTATGAAGAAATTGTACGATGATAAAGAGGAGAAATTCGATTTGGTGGTTTTGGAATACTTCATGAATGACCTGGCAATAGGGTAAGAAAACCACAGTGTTTTAAGGGACAAAGCCCACCAAACGCGGCGGATCGGGGCGCTCACTAAGTAGTAGGCCTGTGAAGCGTGAATACAACCGAAATGACACTCCTTCCACCCGTGCATTACCCTTCACCTATGTAATAAGGAGCGCCAGAAGCACAAAATAACTATTATTATCAGCACCTCTCATAACAAAGCAATAAATATATTATTTTATTTCTCGGCGGCCTGTAATTCATAATCCATGACATAATTCTACTAGCAATATATCGCACGCCCAGCAAGTAAACAATGACTCTATTGTTATTAAAAGAATGCGAAGGCGCCCGTCTATCAACAACGCATCCAGAAGCGGATAAATAAAAAAGCGCGCGCCCCTTGTGCTTGCCGTATTCAATGGGTTTTGACATATTAGAATATGTAGTATTTTCGTTAATTCGTCCCGCTGAGAAGCCAAAAAACGCGTGCGCCTCCACCTACGTGCTTTGAATTATGGGGCAGGCGGGCGCAGTGCTTCGTCAAAATCAGTGTACTCTGCCGTATTTGATCACGTTGTATCTTCGATGATTCGCCGCCCCACTTGTGAAATTTTGCGCGAGCGCCCCACTCGTTGTGTTAAGTGGGTTTCAGGCCTAAGGGTCTTTTACACGAGCGGGCAAAACACCACAGGTTACGGGCTACCAACCACCTCTAAATTTTAAAAACCACACATGAACGTCAAAATGCGGCTAATCTGCACACAGCAGAGAAACACCGTGACTGATAACACATGATGCAACCGGTGTAGCCAGATTTCATTGAATTTTAAAAACTCACCATTATTACCATCCGCAATTTGTATTCTTAGATGAATGTAAAAAAATAAGTATGAGTGACAAAGTTTAGTGTGCACTGATTATGTTGGATCTCCACAGCCTACTTCCACCTTCCGTTACTGAGATGAATAGATGCCATCGTTAAGTTAACCTAACTATCGATAGTTATGCTTGACTTAGTTATACGATACGTAAGTCGACAATGCCACTTTTTATGATCGAAAGTGCTGCCATCTTAAAATTCCAATTTTCAATAACTTTATTAAATAGTTTTTAAATTACTATTAACAATGGCATAATTATGAAAACTGCACAATATAAAAAATTAAATAATTATTAACTCAAATGGTTGAGTTATCAGTATTCAATTGAATAAATCCACACACCTTGGATAGAGTGACCCTCGATTCTGAGCATTAATTTCAATGACAAAAATGGCAACCCTTGCAGGCCAATACGTAAAGCACTGACTTCTCATCGAGGATCTCCTAGTTTAATTCCCAGTAAGGTCACAATTAATACAAAAATGTGGTTTTCTGAAAACGTGGGGGTTTCTGTAATTGTTCCACTGCTACTACTACTAGTGTTACACTACAGTCAAAGGGTCTCATGGTCTGATGTATTATTAAGAAGAAAAGGAGGAAAGAATACTACATCAAACTTGCTTACACAGCCCATCATGCATCATTATTCACATTTACAAGTATTATCCGTTTACAACTGATATTTGGAAATAGTTAGAATGTATTATTTTGCCTCTATGATTAGTATTCGATACATTTTTCTTGTTGCAAATGAATAAATTAAGTACTCTTTTTCTGTGTATTATTATATACTTGATTATTTTTATAGTTGTCACTTGTATTTTTCAATTCTGCCATTAAGTGACGCACGGTGCTGACACTTAACCGGCCAGTACCAGGTGCCTAAAAGTAAGCGTCACGGTCACTAGAGAATTTAAGTATGACCTTGCATCTGACCTTTAAGCGCCAGTTATACGCTCATGCTTTACTACAAGCTTACCTGCGCAAACCGGTTTGTATCGGGAAGCTCGTGTGTATGGACGAGAAAACTGTAGTTCGCCCAATCGCCAAACCGCAAAGCGCTGTAAGTGTTCCATATTTCCACACAAACTGTATCGCGCAGGCAAGTCGTTATACCGGGCAGGTGAGTCGCTGCCATTTAGCCAGCGCTTTAGATCTTTCTTAGTCTACTGTTTTTGATAGCAATGTTAACTGTGTTAATTACATTTTGTAAGTTTCAGTCAGATGACACTTCCTGTAATTGAATTTATATGATTTTTTCTAGGTTCGGTGTGAGGTTCAACTGCCCAGTTATCTTAATATCACCGATGGTGCTAAGCAGTTCTTTAGCAAAACTCACAGGAAATCCAGCGGCTTTGGCTACCGTTCCGAATATCTTTTTGTCATTACCGATAAAGATGAATCTGTTGGACAGAGTCAAAAACTTTGGACTGGATATAGCCCATGAAATAATGACATGGTAAGAAAGTAAATTTTGTGGAGCTGAAAGTGCTAAAATTACATTTTTATCATTTTTGAGTTAAGTATGCAGATTTAAATGTGTTTTCATGTTCTCTTAATGCTGAAAATTTGGGAGTCTAATGTCACATGGTTTTCAAAATACTTACTTCTAAAATGACGCTAGTGCAATTATTATACTTCAGAGCTGAAAGAGTGACATGTCCAATTTAAGCTATTTTTTCTTTAAGCTAAAGCAAAATGATTAATTGCAAAAGTGCGGAAGTCCAACATACGTAGTTTTAGTCCGAACGCAAGTGAGTATTTTAACTAGATTAGATTAACTATGTTAAAACTGCTCTCCTGCAAAATATTGAATAATATGTGACTTCCAGACTTTCAGCTCTACGGTACAGTAAATATGGTTCTTCAATTAAGATTTATTAAGTGACCTAATATCAGTTTAAATAGCCATGTGTATGGCCCCCACATCCTAAAGCGGCCTCCTCTACCTATCTATAAAGACCATCTACAGTTGCGTATTCCAAATGGTATTCGATTCAATGTACTTTTTAGTGATTTTTTTTATGGAGTTAATCTTATTAAAATTATTATTTGTCTTCAGTATCAGGTACCTTTACATTTTTTGTCTGTTAACAGGTGGACGTTAAATCCGCATCAAAAAGCACTTTATGAGGAGTTCTTCAAGGCAGAATCACAAAAGGTTGCATTCAAAAACCTCCCTTCGAAAATATCAGCAACTCTGATTAACAGTCATCCATCAATAAGTGTTGCAAGACCTCTTCTCCCAAATGCTATTGATATTGGAGGATATCATATTGGCGAGATAAAACCATTACCTCAGGTAAATAATGTACCTAATCTTTGGTTTTGATGGCTAGATCTATTAATCAGTTAGTTTTGTGGTATTTTTCCATGCCACGTAGCATTACTTGTGATTTTTGAATTTGTCTTATATTATATTAATGGTTCACATTAGAGATAGGAAAACTGGTCGATTTTGAAGACTAAGTATACTTACTACCAGTATAAAAAAATACTTAGTATTTAAACTTGTTCCGAAATACTTACTAGTATTTGGCAGTGGCGAAGGGTGGAGGTAGGCTGTTAAGATTCGCTATAAATAATGCACACTAAACTTTTTTAGTCATATGTATTTGTTTTTATTGAACTAAGACTACAATTTACAGATGGTGTTAGTTAGTTTTTTAAAATCAATTAAACCCGGTCTAAACGAAACCATAATAGTTTTGGTCTAACTTGGGCAATACGACAAAATTGTGCACACTTTTTCATTCATAGTTATTTGTTTTCATTGTATTACAAATACATATTACACATATTGTTGGTTAATTTTTTTAATTCATTAAGCCCTGCCTAAACCAAACTATAATAAATAAAAAACATTATTCTATTTATAAAATATTCAAAGTTATGTATGATTTGATTGCATAATTTTAGATATTTTATAGATAGACATGTATTTTTTGACTATTATCTATTATGGCTTGGTTTCTCAGGGTTTAATTGAATTTTAAAAACTAACCAACACTATCTGTAAATTGTAGTCTTATTTCAATGAAAACAAATATGTATGTGTGAAAAAGTTTAATGTGCACTGTTTATGGCGGATCTTAACAGCCTACCTCCACCCTTCGCCACTGGTATTTGGAATACTATATAGATCGTTTGGCGTGCGTATGCGACAAAAGTTTCATACTCAAGTGAAACTAAAACCAACTCCATCTTATTAGTATTTTAAAATGCGTATCTGCTCAGGGAACTCAGACTGTGTATCGCCTTCAATAGCATCGCTAAAAATACGCTGAGCGCCGCTTGTCGAAAAGTCCCATATATTATAAAATTTTAAATTTTTGACCTATTATTATTCATACATTCGAACGCAATAGACTAATAAATTACAATATACCTATATTCAAGTGCTATTTCGTTTGTGCGCATTTAATGTCAATAGTGTTGAAAGTCTACCAACTGGCGAGTGCACAGAACAGCGACTCGCGATGATATCA
The DNA here is from genome assembly GCA_022495005.1 of Rhyacophila brunnea. Classification (NCBI taxonomy): domain Eukaryota; kingdom Metazoa; phylum Arthropoda; class Insecta; order Trichoptera; family Rhyacophilidae; genus Rhyacophila; species Rhyacophila brunnea. The sequence goes on from JAGYXB010001042.1 coordinate 682,346, forward strand.
TCACAAGTTTTTTGGAATAAGTTTATTGGGCCACAAATACTGAGTATGGGTAGTTTCATCCGAAACTTGAGTACACAAACTGGTGACAGTATTTCCAACTCACCTCTAGTTCACATGCATACGTGAACACTAGTAGCACCCATATATTTGGTATGAACTGTTAACTGGCTAGTACCACACCTACTACATACATCTGCCTGTGAACAAAACAGCACGAAGGATCAAAGACAAACACACAACATTTCTTGAACAGGTTCTCCATCTGCAGTGAAATACAAAAAAATATTGGCGTAACAATAGTTTTACAACACTTTTAATTGCCTGTTGCAGGATTTGCAAAAGGTTTTAGACAACGCAAAGAATGGACTGATTTACTTCAGTATGGGAAGCAATTTGAAAAGTTCTCTGATGCCTAAAGAGACTCAGCAAGGAATTCTTAAGGCATTTTCAAAACTTAAGCAAACCGTATTGTGGAAATTCGAAGAGGATTTGCCAGGAAAACCAGACAATGTTATCATCAGGAAATGGATGCCACAAGATGCAATATTGGGTATATAACATGCATAATTAATTTCTACAGATCTATTTTTCCCCAATTCTATATAAAGCGGGGCGCGCTGAGATTCGTGATATATTGTAGAGTGTAAATAACATTATTCTGAGACATTTGCATCCAAAAATTGTGATAACAGGAATATCTTTTTCATAAATTTAAAAGAACACTGAGTTGTCATATTTTTATCTTCACACAACAATTTGTCCTATTCCAGTAAAATAAAAATAATACATAATTATAAATAACATTGGTCAAGACAGGTTCAATTAAAGTTTGATATTTTAACATTTTTCTGCGGTAGGTATCCTTTAAACTTAAATTAACGTCTGCAATTGGCTGTGATGTTACAAAAAAATATGTAACTTAAAAGATCTCCATCACTGAACGATTTTCCATTTTTACCGATTATGTTTGAGGCAAAATAATAAGCAGCTGTTTATATTTGAATGATTGCCTATAAATTTCATCAGGTTTGTTAGTTTAATATTTTTTTTTTTAATTGCCCAATTGGTCTCAAGCGATCAAAGTCAGAGTGTCGCGGCGCGGTTTCCCCCCGCGCCTGATGAGGTCAGTGCGATAATATTACATGACGCATAAAGCCTAAGGACTGACCTATGCTATTATATATTTACATTAAACGTAGTAATTATTCTTGAAGAGTATTTGCTGCTATTTTTATACAATGCGATCTGTCATTTATGCATGAATTTCGTCGTTTTCGTTTGCGCATCGATTGGTAGATACTATTGGTAAAAATAATATTAAAATATGCATGGCTATGTCGTCATTATTTTTTAATATTACATTATATAAGTAGGAACATTGTTGTATATTTTACTTTTAATTATTGTGGGTATTTTTTCTTTTAAAATAAAATAAAAAATTGCGTGTCATGCAAAATCATCTCGCGTGCCATAGATTCGCCATCACTGCTACATGGCTATTTTAAAAATCAAGTTATTTTTTTAACACGAGATTCGGGGAAAATTCTGCATTCTGTGGAACTCATTATACCACCAAAAATGTTTTAAATTATGTAAGAAAATAATGTGTAGTTTTCAAGTCAATATTTATATATTTAGAAACATTGAATTTACATTTCCAACAGCGTAATTTCAAAAATTAAGCATGACATATTACATATCAGAAATATCACGTACATTTAGGCAATGCTACTAGGGTTTTATTCAATTTTTTGGTTGTCTATTTATTTAGTTATTTAAGGTGGAATGTAGTACTATTAAAGATATCTAGTGACGGAATTAAACACACAGTTAACTACAATAATTTACAGAAAATATATGATTAAAAGTGTTTTAATTGATCAATACATATTATCTAAAAACAATATGACAACTGAAGTTATAAATAAAAAGGATTTCAAAGTACACACATTTTTACTTTCTGTTAAAATTGATGTTAAATAAAATAAAATAAATACATTAAATCATTGAATTATTCAAAATTCACATTATTTCAATATAAAGATAATAAAAAAATAATTTAAAAGTGATTTACAAAAGATAAATTAAAACATTAGTGTTATATTAGATTTGAATTTAACATACTGAGTACACATGGATGTAAATGGTAAAAGCAAGAGTCAAGTAAACATTATTTAAAAACTGGCTGTGAATCACATACTTTGCGCACAGCTGCACTTACTCTAATATATTCTGTTGCTGAATATTGTGCCGCCGTCTGGTCCTGAAGTGGTCATGTCAACAATATCGACACACGACTTAACTCAGCCTTGCATATAATAAGTTGCACCATATCCTCTACGCCATTTCCATGGTTGCCAGTGCTGTTGAAGACACTTCCATCAAAGATAAAGCAAAACATGGCTACATTAAGGGAATATAAGAAAATTTTAAACAACGCAAAACTCTTGTTCTATGCTTACATTGTCTCCGGCAACGATGCGTCCTCGCCCGAGGAATCCTTTCTGGATTGAAAGAGAGGAGCCCTAGGATAGGAGGATACTTGGCAACGTGGTTGGTCAGCATCGAGCATAAAGACCTCCATTTTAATTGTGGAAATACTGGATGGCTTCCACGCAAATATACCGTGTCTGAACCTAATACAGTGTAGGCATTCCGGATGTACTTATGATGCATAAGTGGGTCCCCGCTTTACGAGTGTTATGAGACATCATTGAGTCATGCAGCATATATGCCTTGCCCAGAGGAGTGTAAGCCGCACACCAGATCAAACCGGAGGCTGTTATTATATGACAAGTTATATGATTTTATTTTTGTTTTTACTGTCGCCATATTATTATTATGATTCCAATTATTTACAATTATAACTTCAACACTAATTTTATAAAACCTTATTCATCATGTCAAACATGTTTATTATTCCTTTTAACTGTTATTTGATCACTGATTGATGATGCTGTTGATTGATGAAAACTCATCTTAAAGGTAAATTTATGATAATTTGTATTTAATTGCATATTCTCATTATTACATGTACATAGTAGCACTACACTCCCCTTAAATTAATTCTTGCCATTTTTGGTTTTCTTTTTTTTCTGTTTTACTTTTTGATTTTCAGGATTTGCCTTTCTCTTCAACTTAACAGTTAAATTTTTTTTCTCCACCTTTTCTATTGTGGATTGATTTCCTTTTGAAGGACTGGACAGTGACACATCTCCCTTTTTTATTGCATTTTCAATTTCTTTTTCTATGATACAGATGGAACATTGACTTTGATTAACTCTTTCTACAACCATATTTTATTATTCAAAATGTGTTTTATTTTCAGTTTAAATTATTGTAAATTTAATAAGTACTATATACTTATAGGTACTACGAAAATTTACAAATTGATAAATAATTTTCTTTCATACAAATGATTTTTTGTGCAAGTTTAAAAAACAAATGACATTTCAAATGGAACCAAATAAAAAAATTCAAATATTATTTTGTAACCTAATTTACAACACTTATAGATAGATCAACACATAATGGTAGTAAAGGAAGATATTATTATATTGTTAAGCCCCAAATATACTATGGGAGTGTCAACTCAAATATATTAGTATTTTCAATTATCTAATACCATTACTATCGTACGAAATTTTGGAAAACGCACTAATTTCTCATTTAAACGACACTTTATGGGTATTTTAACATCTTCACTTCGATCTGTGCGCTACCGAAATGTCTACTATTGAATTGATCACATTTGAGTAATATCCGACGATTTTACAGAAACGCGACGTTTAAAATCCATATTTTCTTACATACCGTATACGATTCGCCATATTACTCTTCACGTACAACAGAATGACGTTTTCGTCGCTTAAGACCTTCTAATCCAGTGTTTCCCAACGTGGGGCGTATGCCCCACCGGAGGGCAATTTGAATGTTTTGGGGGGCAATGTGCAAATTGTTAATATTTGTTACATTTTTTTTTTGTGGAAAAACGCATTTTCGAAATATTTTTTTTGATATTGCAAACCTGACTTTCCGATAATAAGACGGCAGCACTGTTATATTTGTACTTTTTCTTATTATTTTGGCTGAAAAAGTGTAGCAATATGAAATTTGAAAAAAGATCAACAATACATTCATTATTCTCTTGTTAGGTAACTATAAAATTTTGATAGGGGGGCATGGAGATTTTTAAAGCGTAGAAGTGGGGTATGGCACAAATAAGGTTGGGAAACACTGTTCTAATCCATTATTGACAGATAGAACAGATTATTTTTATTCAAAAATCACTATGTACGCATTGGCAAACATCATTTTTTTTCGGTGAGAAAACTATTATCTTGGTACAATTCACTACGTACATATCGTCTGACAGCGCTGTCACTGTTTTAATTCCATAGATAACGTAATTGTATTCCAAATTAGATTTTTTTTAAATACTTCTTTACGGCTGTTCAAACACTATTTTTTTTAATGAATAAATTACCTAAAGATATTTGAGGCTACCAATTTCCATAAATTATATATTATAGTCATACAGTGCGACAGTGCGAAATCTTTACGGTGATAGGTGGCAGCTTGGAGAACTACATCCCCTCCTCTCGTTTTCCAGTACTTACAACACTTCGAAATCGAAAACCATAGACAAGATACAACACGAGTGCCGCCGCCAGGTCTCACGTTAAAGATTTTGCAGTCTAATATGCCAAATTTGAATCTATTGAAGATAAGTTGCCATTGCAAAGAATAAAAGAAATTTAAATCTTTATTTTATTAAACAGTCTAAGACATCAGTGAAAGACATCATATTATAACAACGGTTGATATTATAATATCTACATATTTATATCAATCCACTACGGGACGAAGGCCTCCGCAATCTGATTCTACTCCTATCGGTTATACGAAATTGTGATATTATACCTATTTTTATCATCCTTATCATCATCGACCTGGACCAATGCACTGCTGGATAAAGGCCTCTCTAAGTTGTTTGTATTTCTGTCGTTCATATGAATTGCTATATTTATCAAAATCGGTGATATTATATACTTATATATCTATTTATAATGCCATTATCATCATGAGCTTGAATCAATCCACTGCTGGATGAAGGCCTCTCTAAGCTGTTTGTATTTCTGTCGGTCATATGAATTGTTATATTTATCAAAATTGCTGATATTATATTTACCCATTCATATTGTCATTATCATCATCAATCAGGATCAATCCACTGCTGGATGAAGGTTATTCCAACCTAATTCTACTGTTCTTGGTCATATAAATTACTATATTTTTCAAAATTTGTGATTTTATATAGGTACCTTACCCATTTATATTGTCATTATCGTCATCAACCTGTATCAATCCACTGCTGGATGAAGGCCTCTTTAAGCTGATTCCACATCTTTCGGTCTTATAAATTCCTCTTCTTATAATAATTGGTCTATTCCTCTCAGATGTATTGCTTCATTATTTATCAACCTTTGTTTCAATATGAATGTCCCGCACCGGGAAACTATATTGTTTAAGGTTAAATTTAAATATTATTCTATGGCTGCAAGCATTTATTTTTTATAGACAATGAAATAAAATAATGTTTCAATTAATTTTTTACACTGCTTACCTTCTTCTATTATCTAAATGGGTCCCGTGGGAGATTAATATTCACGTTATATTGGATCGCTATTTATCATAATCACATAATAATATATTGCTGTGCAACACTCCATGCATGGATCAAAAAAGTGTGTACATTTGCCGTACTATTATGATTACGATTACGACAATACGTACTGCCAACAGTAAATACATGCATGTGTGAATGGGCTTTAAAACATAATAAATTGTCAAAATACCAGCACGTTTCTTCACTTTCTGATACATAATTATTATTTCTTTGGGGTTGTGATATAAGGAACACGGTGCATATATTATAGACCTTATTATACCACCAGAAAAACTATAAAAATAATGAACACAGTATGTAGTTTTGAAATAATTTAATTACAAACACAATATATTAATTTAATTACAATAATATCACAGTTCTCAGAAAGAATTTTTAAACTTTTGTTGGAAAACATTACATACAATATTATCTATATACACAAAAATTATTTATTTAGGGAATTTAGGCAATGACTAGTAGTAAAATTTCATTTATTAACATATCGACTCAATTGTGCAGGTGTCAAATAAATCCATATTCCCTTAGGTTTCTTTTTGCTTTTGTGATTATTTTTTGTTGGATTTGATTTATATTTTTGGATCGGCTTCTTCTTCTCGGGACCTGTCTTTTTCTTCTTAGTAGTTGGATTTTTCTTTACCACCTCTATTAATTCAGCCGGCACCTCTTGCGAAGGGTTGGTCAATTTTGTACTTTCCTCCGCCATTTGAGTGTTCTCCATGGCCAGTTTTTTGTACATTTGAATTTGACTGCAAAAGTTACACTTACTTTTCGGAACATGTTTTATATTCGACATATTTAATTACCAATGGAAAATTTGTTTTATCTCTAGTAATAAAAAAAGGTTCAACTTATAGAGAATCTGTAAAAAAGGTGTGTATGATGGAAAAGAATTTAATTTGTGAATTGTTTTGTCCAGGTTTTAAAAACAAATGACATTCAATATAGAACTAATTTAAAAATTCAAATAATACCAACCCACATACACCAAAATAATTTGTTTGCATGTGACGAGCATTTAAGTTATATTACAACTATCATATTACTACAATAATGAAATCATATTACAAAATATCATTAGGTAGATATTTTTAGACTCCAATTATTTTAGTGGGTTATGATGAAGTTGTCGTGACAATAATATCGTTAATCCTACTTTACTGATAGAATAACTCAATTATCTTTCCAGCCCACCCCAACGTGAGAGTATTCATATCACACGGAGGTCTCCTCAGCTGTATAGAAGCAGCGCACCATGGCGTTGCGATGATAGCCATCCCCATATTCGGCGATCAGAAAGCCAATGCGAGAGCAATCGAGGAGAGGGGGCAAGGACTTACTTTAGACTATTCTAACTTGACTGAGACTTCTCTGGGTTGGACGCTTAATGAGATGCTCGGTAACCCAATGTATGTATGAATAATATAGTATTTCTCTCTTTCTAAGCCATAAACTGAAATAATATGAATAATGTTATTATCTTCTTTTTATATAAAGTAAATTATTTGACACTGCCACAAAACACTATTTTGTAGGCCACTCGTAGTCACCAATTTAATCTATATACCTATATGTGTATATTTTGGTTTAGTTATAATTCTCAACACAAGCAATACAATGCATGTAACGAACAAATTAAACTAAGCATAATAGCGCCTGTACGCATGCATGGATTTACTTGCGATATAGTGAGTATTTTAAACTATAGCGATAATAACTTTTTATACATAAAAGTGCTGACTATCTTGCCAATCTCATTATTCAAGAGTAAGCCACGATGTCGTCATTCTATGGTACTATTGGACATGTTGTGAAAATCGGTTAACGTGAATAGTCGAACCTGCCGGTAAAAAAACGAACTATACCAGGCAGAGACTCATTTTGATTTAATTTACACACTCGTTGCCAGTAAATCCATGCACATGTACAGGCGCTATTAAAACGATTGAATTGATAACTGAATCGTTCCGTATAATAACTATAGGTATTAATGTTGGCGATTGCTCGTGATAATCGAATCTCTATGATGTTCGAGTAATTAATATGTGAGTGTAACTAAACTGTAACGGTCGCCAAGAGGCTAAAGAGTCGGGTTATAATGTCGTGTGTCCCAGGTTCGAATCCTGGGTCTGGCAAATACACATATTATTTTTCAATTTGTGTTTGGAGTCAGAGTATGGACCTAATAGGTTGAGCAAGTGGCTAACATCCATTTCTCGTAAAAACAAAAGCTGATAATACAACATCCACTCCATGGAGGCCCATTTGATCCTCTAAGAATTGAAGATGGTTAAGTAGTAGTATAAATATTTTTTTCTTTTAACAAGGTATGAGCAAAACGCAAAGAGGCTAAACAGGCTGTTCCACGATAGACCGATGAGACCGCGGGACGTGGTTGCGTTCTACGCCGAGCACGTCATCAGATCAGGTGGCGCACGGCATCTTGCTCCGCCAAGATTATCAAGGTGCTCGGAACTGCTACTGGATGTCATCGGCCTCATAGCAATTCCTCCGTTTTTAGTCCTCGTATTCGTGATCATGGCCTGCAGAAGATGCTTCAAGGTGAAAGATAGTAACAAGAAAAATAAAGATGGCAAGAAAGAAGGCGGAAAACAAAAGAAGAATTAGTTTGTGAGAGAACTGTAAGAATATAAATTTTATTGTTTAAATGTGTACAAAATATTTTACTATTATTACTGTATTATAAAAATAAAGGTGTGTGCCATACAAACGGTCGTTTTTAATAAATTGACATAAACTTCACTGAAAAATTAAATATAATTTACTAAAGACATACCTTTGAGTTAAAACTGGATAAAAGCGGGACGTGGTTGCGTTCTACGCCGAGCACGTCATCAGATCAGGTGGCGCACGGCATCTTGCTCCGCCAAGATTATCAAGGTGCTCGGAACTGCTACTGGATGTCATCGGCCTCATAGCAATTCCTCCGTTTTTAGTCCTCGTATTCGTGATCATGGCCTGCAGAAGATGCTTCAAGGTGAAAGATAGTCTGTATTTTATTGTGCTAACTGTCAATTCATGGTGGATTAATTCAATTTAATAATACACAAAAATTGTATACTTAGTACTTTTTCCACTTTTAATAAATGTATATGCGGGTCTATTTTATACACAAGGCGACTATCGACCTCTAAAGTGATAAAGTGATAGTATTTATTACATACTTATTTGTATTGAGGTATTATAATTGTTACAATAAGTTAGCCGTCTAAACAGTCAAAACTATCTATCTCACTCTAAATTTTATCACAGCCAAGAGAGGTGCTGTTAAAATATATCACTTATTGCAACAATTACAACCAACTTATTGTAATTGTTACAATAAGTGCTGATACTTTGATACAAACCTACCGTAAGTTTGATAATATTTATCACTTTATCACTTTGGCGGTCGATAAGTATAGAATAGACCACTGGACCGGTTTCGTCCGCCTCAAAGGGACATTTTCGACTCAGCTTTTAGTAAATAAAAGACTTCAACTTTCAAGATTCCTCTTTTAGTGCTTACTTAAATAAAAAAATCGAAATATTTTTTTGATTTGTACCTATGTATTAAATTTGCTACTAGTTAGATTTATTTATTTAACGGATCGACGTACATAGGAACTATGTGTGTTGTCTAATTTGCTCGTATATAATGATGACAGGTTTGCAGGCCCCTTATTGAAAATGACTCTATTAATTAGTAAATAATTATTTAACATTTTTTTTTGTGAACCATAATATTATTATTATGTATCTGGCTGAAGTAACGAGTGCTGCGCTTCTAGAAAGTACCGACATATTTAAATTTAAAAAAATATCTACTTTTTATCTTAAAGAACTTATAAAACAACGTTTAAACTAAAAAAATATTCATAAAATACGATACATACATGTAAGCACTAAGTAGGTAGGAATTAACAAAAGTCTGACTTCCAAAAAGCACACAATTCATATAATTTTATTTTATAAACACTTTTTAATGTTTTGAGGTGCGTATTTATTATTTAAAATAAAAATTAACGGTAAAATTTATAAAATTGTATTTTTTTTATAAAAACGTTACTCCCACCAAACAAGCGAATAGAATTAATTATGTAACTGCCTATATATATATATATGTAGTATCGTTATTTAACCTTGTAATTATTTTTAAGGCACATATATTATTTTGAAAAAAAACACTTTCTGATAGAGTATATGATAACCAATAGAAAAAATCTTTTTTTGAAAAAAGTAAGTCACCCCGACTCGGGAGATACAGGGTTCGATTCCCCGTCGGGGTGACTTACTTTTTTCAAAAAAAGATTTTTTCTATTGGTTATCATATACTCTATCAGAAAGTGTTTTTTTCAAAATAATATATGTTCAATAATCAGAATGATATATTCTTAAATCTTGTGAATTATTCGTTGAATAAAAGAAATAGTTAATTATATTTTTAAGGCGTTTGAATAAAAACAATATCTTCAATTAAAAAATAATTCTTTACCTCTAACTGATACACATGCTCTACCATACCATAAGAGCCTTCACCTATGACGACGGTCGGTTGGTCGACTGAAAAACATTGACTACTATAAAACCGAATGCGTTTTAGAACCGTGTGCCATACTAAACTTATGATTTCTGTTCATGGAAATATATTTTCTCAAAGTATATTGTCTCTGTTCTGGCAGAACACACTAACTGGAGAATACTAGTTTTGAGTAATTTGACTTTGAAGTTGTTAAAATGTTTGAAATGGTCTATCATGTGAGTTTATTAAGTAATCGTAAAAGGATGACTTTAAAATAAAGACTGTTTATTTATTAAGAAGGTTTCCAGACGGTAAAGTTTGAAATAAGGAACATTTTGGTATAACTAACTCAATATGTCATTTTTTCGAATTAGTGTCTTCTGCCAGAACAGTGACGAATTATTATAGGCATCTGATCGTATCCGTTTATACCATACAATTTAGAGTGTGATGCAGAATTATACTTAGGCACAGTATTTGAGATACGCACCTAACTTTAACATGCCGATTTCGACGACCTAAGTTTAGTGATAAAAACATATATTATTATTCTTATTAGAATGCCTAAATGGAAGAGAGAAAGAACATGCTACGCGTTTTTCTTGTTAGAATGGCTGCTTAACGTCGACAACTCTGCATTACGCTCTTACACTTACAAACTTAGTGAAAATATACTTTCATGAACAGAAATCATAAGTATAGTATGGCACACGGTTCTAAACCCCATACGGTTTCAGTCTATTCAGTTTTACCTGCGTGCGTAGGTACCTTACCACGCCTATTCAACACATATAATTATTTTTTGGTGGAACGACATTATATTAGAGTTAATAAACAACTTTTCAAGTCAACTGGTACTCTCGCTTTACCCCACTTCATCTCTCTCCATACCCAGACAGTAGACAAACTAGGTACACGGACTGCGTGTGGTTAATATTATGCTTACTGTCGCCGAGAGTCACACCGACCAACTGTCGTATTGGGCGGTGGCCCTAACCATACCCTTACACTGATTCAACAGTTCTGCGTTTCTTATGTTAGGTACGTTATGTTATGTTATAACAATGCTTAGAAATTATTACGAGGAATTTTATCTGCCATCTGGATATCTTTTTCAAGTGAAATAATATAATTAAGTTAAAACTTTCCAACAGTGACAGGTAGATTCGTGGGGTTACTGCCAAAAGTTGGTAAGTCTCAAAAACATGTTATGGAGTAATTGTAATTAGAAGTTTGTAAGCATGTAAGTACCTAGGTACCTACGTATTCTGTGCCGCGATAATTTTATCATTTGAAAAATGTGCCGTGACGCAAAACATCTTGAGACATACTGGTATATGGTACTGACAATCATCCATACGCGGAACAACAGCTGGGACAAAATCCCAAACCGGACGGGACTCCGGGATCAATGTGTGAAACCCGGGCAATCCTGGTGAAACCGGGACATGTGGTAAGTCTTTCATTCTATAACCCTCCACAAACATTAATTTTATTCATTAATGCTAAAGAACAATTCAGCAATTGCACTTGATACCATGGCCAACATTAGAGGTGTAATTTTTTATCACGAAAACATACCACATCAAAGCCCCTCCAAAAACTGAAGACGTTTAAATGGGATGCCACAACTCATCCACTTTATTCTCCTGTATTTAATACTGCAACATCCAGTTTTAACTCAAAGGTATGTCTTTAGTAAATTATATTTAATTTTTCAGTGAAGTTTATGTCAATTTATTAAAAACGACCGTTTGTATGGCACACACCTTTATTTTTATAATACAGTAATAATAGTAAAATATTTTGTACACATTTAAACAATAAAATTTATATTCTTACAGTTCTCTCACAAACTAATTCTTCTTTTGTTTTCCGCCTTGTATGTAATAAATAATAAGTATGTAATAAATACTATCACTTTATCACTTTAGAGGTCGATAGTCGCCTTGTGTATAAAATAGACCCGCATATACATTTATTAAAAGTGGAAAAAGTACTAAGTATACAATTTTTGTGTATTATTAAATTGAATTAATCCACCATGAATTGACAGTTAGCACAATAAAAGACAAGAAAAAAATGGGTCTTATTAATTTTATTTCTACTGTAAGGGGACTCGAAATTAGACATCGCCTGGGACGTCCGCTTCAAACCGTGAGATTGAGTACCTACGGACAATGTTTTTCGGCACACATCTCAATTACCCAAGACACACCGGTTGGGAAGCTCTGCACTTCACAATGTCAATATCACAATCTCCATTAAATGTCCACACCAGTTTTGCCAACCGTACTATAATTATAGTATTTGTACTATAATTTTGGTCCGCGTACTGTGTACGATATAAAACAGGTATAGTACGCCCAAAATACTATACATAATTTTGAATATCGCAAAAAATAATATGTAAAAAGTATTAAAATTTCAATATTTCCGTTCGATAAATTGGTGCAAAGTACTATAATTTCGCAATACCTATAAGAAGATTTGGAGAACTTGGAAAAAACATTGCTCGAAAAACGTAAATAAATCCCTTGACTTTGGTTTAAAATGAAATTTCTTGAATTCTTCGATAAGCATTTTTGGTGGCAAGAGGTACCTAAATAAAAAGGGGTCTCGGAGTTTCTCAAATTCTCTGTTATTTTTTTTCTGAGAAACAAAATACCTGGTACATTTTCAATAGATTACAACGCGTACTATCTGTTTTCCCGAAATATTATAATTTTGGAGGCTCTGTACTATAATTCCACTTTGAAAAGATGGCAACACTCTTAGACTATATAATAGATACATACAACACTGGTCCACACTCATGCATAGATAGGTAATACAGCAGTCGAATTGCGTAACCGATTGTTGCAAGTCGTCCGTTATCTCAAAATAGCCTATGTGGAAATTTTATTATTATTGAAAGGTAGGTACTCGTATCTACATTGGTTAACTTAACTCCATAGCCAGAGTTCACTAAATGAAAAGCAATTAAGTTGGAAGGTACCAAGGCCAGTGGCGCACCCAGGATTTATTATTGGGGATGGGGGAAAGTAGGAGGGTTAAATATAGTTTTCATGCAAATGAAAAAAAACCATTTAGTAGGATTTGAAATTTTTTTTTTTACAGAACAAAATCAAGTTTTCTTTTCTTTTTACAAAGCTCTTGAATTACTTCGGCCGTGGTTACTTTAATACATTGGACGCTAAAGACGCGCCGAGCGTGTAACGATTAAGGTGGTCATTCGATATAATTAGCATGTTATTTAAGTGGTAATTAAAAAGGAATTATCTAGTCAGCAGTCAATGTGTTTTAATCTCTCTGTGTATATAAAGTAAGGCCAGTCCATTTAATCTTGACTACGTCATGGTTTGTCACCTTATGTATGTCACCATGTACACCTTATATTATAATGTTTGTTTTATGTATGTTTTTAAAAGGCGTAAGGTTAAAAATGAAGCATGTTGTGACAGGAATATTTTAAAAGATGTTGGGATAAATCATTTTGTCGCATTTTGATATGGCATCAACAGCATTTCTGCATGGAGTGACTGCATTTGATTTATCGAACTTTTTATACCATAATTTCAATTCGGCATTTAAATTACAAGGTTTGTAGAAGGCATATCACGGTCATAAAATTCGCACAACTCACGAAATTCTTGCAATGCACTTTCGGTTGGAGCATCTTTTCCGTTTGGTAGAAGAGTTATAAACTGCTTCAGTACTTCGCGATGTCGCATGAAACGTTCATTGAGCTGATTTAATATTTGGTCAATAAATGGAACAAAGATAATTCTTCTGAAATACTCTTCTACTGAAACAGCTGGAACATTACACCTCAATGTTTGTTTCGATGTAGTTCGCCGCTTTTTTATTTCAACATAAAAGTTATTGGCTTTTGCACACGCTTCATCGCAATTGCCAAATTCAATCTGTGTGATGCACAATGAACATATAAAACTTGTGGATATATGGCGGATATATGAGATTGGACACCATTAAACTTCCCGCTCATTGGTATGGCAGCGTCGTAACCTTATCCATGTAAATATGACAAATCGATTCCATAATTATGGAAACTTTCCAATATTTTGTGAGATAAGCTTTCTCCTGCGGTGCTTGTTACGTGTTACAAATTGAATGAATTGTTCACAAATTTTGTTGTTATTTTCATCGTCTATGTATCTAATACACAAATAAAATTGTTGCGTTGTCAAAATGTCACAAGTTTCGTCGGCAAGGATTGAAACATTTTTATTAAATTGGAGGCATAGTGGCGGCGGTAACCGTTGAGCGTGTCACCAGCGACTGGCGGATTGGAAGTGACTAACAGCAACCATGCTGGACATGTGCGCCTAGCATGCTAAACCATTACTCAAATAATATTGGCTGTGCTACCCGCTTGGTCTAGAGCAGTGGTTCTTAACCTATTCGAAGTCACGGTGCACTTTTGATTACAAGAAAAAAAAGCGGTGCACCAAAATCAATCGTCTTTTCCTTGAATGCTTGTGTTAATGTTATTTAAGTACTTCATAAAAAGTATCTGCTAAATATGCCATTTTAGCAAACCAATCATCATCATTCTGAAGACGTTTTACAAAATCATCCATACTTTGTTATTCATCCTTAATTTTGGAAAAATATGAACAATTCATTCTTGAATCAGTTCTATGAATTGGCATAAAATTTTACCCCTAGATAACGATCGCACTTCAATGTGAAAAAGCAAACATTCGTACTTAGCTTCCACAGAAATGCAAAGTTTTTTAAAAATGCCTGTTTTTAAAGGTCTGGATTTGATGAAATTTACCATATTTATAACTTGGTCTAGTACAAGTTTTAGGTTGCGGTAATGTTTTCGAAACTATAGATTCCCTGCGTAAAAAAAACAGTGATATACGAGGGTGGGTCAATAAGTCCTTAGAAAAGCCGACAGGTGGCGCGACTAGTACTGTAAGCGGTTTGTTTTCATGCAGCAGCACTACCGATTCAGTATGCTGCGAAGTTTCAATCAGATTGGTCGGGTTGTTGTGTGTTTCTCGTACATTTAAAAAAAAATTTTGCTTGTGGAAAATGGAAAAATGGAAAATTGAGTTTAGAGCTGTTATTAAACATTTTAATATAAAAGGGTTAACAGCAAAGTAAATAAAAAATGAGTTGGATTTAGTTCACGGCATATCTGCTCCTTCACTTGCAACTATTTATAACTGGTTAAATGAATTTAAACGTGGTCGTACATCAACAAAGGATGAACCACGCTCAGGACGTCCTGTAGAGGTGACTACACCAGAAATGATCAATAAAATCCACGATATGGTGTTAAGTGACCGAAGATTAAAGTTAGGTGAGATAATTGAGGTTACAGGGATCTCAAAAGGTAGCGTCATTTCTATTTTACATGACAAATTGGGCATGAAAAATATTTCTGCAAGATGAGTGCCGCGTTTGCTCACAGTCGACAATAAACGCAATAGGTTGGTGGCCTCTAAAGCCTGTTGTCGCTCATGCAACGCAATCCGGATGAATTTTTTCGTCGCTTTGTGACTGTAGATGAAACATGGATACACCACTATACTCCCGAGACGAAAGAACAGTCAAAGCAGTGGATTGCGAAGGCAAACCATGTCCAAAGAAGGCGAAAACCGTAAAATCAGCTGGTAAGGTTATGGCTACTGTATTTTGGGATGCACGTGAAATTATTTTCGTTGACTATTTGGAAAAAGGAAAAACAATAACAGGGGATTATTATGCATCTTTATTGGACCAGCTAAAAAACAAAATTGAAGAAAAATGGCCTCATTTAAACAGGAAAAAAATCCTCTTTCATCAGGACAATGCCCGTGTTCACACATGTTTACGATCAATGGCTAAAATTGAAGAATTGAAGTTCGAATTGGTCGACCACCCACCGTATTCGCCAGATTTAGCCCCCAGTGACTTTTTCCTTTTCCCAAACTTAAAAATGGCTAAGTGGACAACGTTTTTTTTCAAATGAAGAAGTCATCGATCGGACAAATGCTTATTTTGAGGACCTTCCGAAAACTTATTTTTCTGACGGTTTAAAAAAAATTGAGAAACGTCTAACCAAGTGTATTGAGCTCCAAGGAGATTATGTTGAAATAAAAAAAAAATACAAAAATAAAAACTGTTTTAATGCTTTTTTCTAAGGAATTATTGACCCACCCTCGTAATATTAGAGTTTCTTGTCTTTGCGAGGGTAAAAAATCCTTTAAATGAGCCTACCGTTGACGGAGCATTATCCATAAAAATTCCTCCATGATGTTTTAAATTGTTCTAAATATGAAGAAATAAAATCAAAAACATCTTGTCATGTCGTACTGTTGTGTACGCTAATAATGCATCACACCTATCAAATTTACAATACCATTCGATCATTGCATCATACAAACTTTAAGCTTTTAAAATAAACAATATAATATAATATAAACATTTATCTACTTGACTGTGTCAACTTAATAAATGTTCAAAAGGTCTCACAACATTCAGTTCACCATCTAAAAACAGTAAATTAATGAGATAACGTTTTAAACCAATGCACACCTGCAGTAATAAATAGGATGATATATGTATTTGTTATACAAGTAGCATTTTAAAGTCAAAGTAAGACAATCTCTTATCTATATTAATTTTACATGTGCATCATCCGCACCCTCTTTTAAACTTTGACCTCAACCAAAGTAATATTTTAACTATGTTGATTTAAACACGTGCATCATTATTATATTGCTTCCACCCTCTTGTAAACATTGAAATGAGCCAGAAAATGCACTTAACTGGTAATTATCAATATTATTTACGAGCTTATGTTTAATACTCACACTAGGGGTAAAGCAATCTGTTATCTACATTGATTGCACAAGTGTGCATCTTTTTGGGTTAGATATCCAGATTTTACACCCTCTTTAACCTTTTGACCCGAGCCAGAAAACTCATTAACCATTATCAGTGTTATTTATTGTTGATGTAAGTAGATGTCATAATGAACACCTGCAGATGCAAAGTGGAGTTTTTTCAAGTCAAAAAACCCATTAAAGTGAATCGTATATAACCTCATCCCTGTTTGTCTTTTGTTTCCAACCATTGTACAGTACGTAACCTCTGTCTGTCAAACACTTTGTACTAAAATTATTACTGAAATAAATAGTAATGTTTTACTTTACGTAAAACCCTATTATTTCCCCGTGTTCACAATCAATTATAAACATCCACCGCTCAAGCATCCTAGAAGGTAAATCTCCTGACAAACTACCTTCAAGACGTACAGTCTAAAACCGTACAAGAAAACTGTGAAGAATTACATCAAGGAGTTTCACAGAGTGTCCCGATTCCGGTAAGAACTTAAGGAAGGTTAATACCATCAAACCATATAGGTTACCTGCCAGCCAGATCACCTGCTTCCTCAAGGTACTCATCACTAGGACATAACAGTACGCTCAGTGAGTTCTTTGCAGCGTAGATATTGATTCACTATTTTGTTTTCATTTATGAAACGAAAACCTGTGAGGCCAACGGAAAATGCGTGCGATCGATTCGGCAACACCGAAATCACATTAGATCTTTCATCGGCTTTCATAATTTCACGAAGGACTTTTTCGGTTTTCACTATTTCGCGGATTTTTCTGCTTTTATCATTATTTTCGCGGTGCACTTACAACAAGCCAGCGGTGCACCGGTTAATAACCACTGGTCTAGAGTTACAATATGTATGCCGAATTCCACCGAAAAAAATGTTTTTTTTTAAATTTACACCACCACCGACTGTGGTGGGCATGGCCCCCACATTATGAATCGGTCCCTTAGGCTAGGATGTTTGGCGGGCCCCCTTACCTATCACCAGGGTTAAGGGCAATGTAATGTTCTACAGTAGTGTTCCCAAATGGTATTCCGTTGATTTAGCTATATTTTTAAATAATCCCCTTGAATTATTGATTTGTCACCACACCGGACGCTTTTAAGCCCGGGCCCCCAGGCTGTAGCCCTGTCAGCCCGTGGTTGCTATGCCAGCCATGGGCCATGGTGGTGGGTGTAGTCGTTCTTTTCACCGAAATTTTATCGTCGATATTGGATTTTTTAATAGTGACGTTTCAAAATATTAAATAATTGAAAATGGAAAAAAAGTATTATTGCATTTAACTTATACACAAACCTACCCAACAGAACACAGCCTAATTTCTCATTTATCGGACTTTTGTCTATAGCACTCAGTGTACACCACTACGGAATTCGGGTTTGACATTTCCATTAGAAATTGGGTTTCTAAAAAAACCCGACATTAGTGTTTCGAAATTATGTGTTAGAAATTAAAATCTAAGATTTTTTTCTAAAGAGGGTGCTGGTAAATTTAAAATTATTTTTTACCGTGTTAGTTTTCTAAGCTATTGGCTTTCAATTTCAATGTTTTTGGGGGGTGCCAGGGCCCCCTGCCCCCCCCCCCTGGGTGCGCCACTGACCAAGGCCAACAATATTTTATGTATTATCTCAATTCATTATTTAATTAAAATTACCTACAAAAAATCACACATCATTTTAATAAAAAGTTCGTAGGTAGTTGCTGTAAGTTGTTTATATATACATAATATTATAACAGTACAAAGTAATTTACCATTGTCACTCCTAACTTAAACATATTGGAGGTTATATCCCAACCCATTTGGTCCTTGTACTTCACATTGGAAAAACAACATGTATTTTTGCCAGTGGCAAGATTAGGGACCTAAGTCATGGTGTGTGTCTGTAACATGGCCCCCACAAGGGAGGGTTTCATGACTGTTGGGTCATTTTAGATAATATAGATGTTTTCCTAAAACCGAAAATACCAATATATTGAATTTAGAGATTGCAATACCGCTATTTAAAAACCGGTATCCCAGTATTTTTCGATACAGAAATACCGGTTTTAAAAATCAGACAATACCGATATATTCGGTATTGACAGTGGAAACAAAATGTATTATTTACATACTAGACTTATAAGGAGTGTAATTTTTTATCGGATTACGCGATGTCTGGTTTACTTTCGTGGCACTTCATCGTCCTTGGTCACCGGCAATGACACATGCTATAAAATATCAATATTAGAGATATTTATATTATATTTATTGGTAGATAGTTCTTCTTTCCAATTATTTTACTAATTCCGGCATTAATACCGGCATTAATACCGGTATTCAATAGGAAATACGGATATTGATATTTTCATTCGACACCTATTGCAATCCCTAATTGAATTTTAGAAAAATCGGTTTTTCGGTATCGATGTGTACCGAAATCTCGGTATTGCAATCTTTAGGAAACGCTGCTGTAGAGCATTTGGTAGCCAGTGCTCAGCCGTAGTGGTTCAGCGGGCGCGGCGCGACGGCGTCTTGCGAAACTCCAACGCATAACCGTGTGTGAAATGTTCGTAGACAGTGTCTTTTTTGGGGCATAATACACACGGTTATACGTTTGAGTTTCGCAAGACGCCGCCGCGCCGTGCCCGCCTAACCACTACGGCCGAGCACTTAGCTATTGGTAGGAGGCCCGTGCCAGAATATGGGGGCCATGGCCTATACTAGAGCATTATTTGATTTCATGTTGGCCCTAATGTTTTCAGTAAGACGGAATTAGTGTCGAAGATGTGTCAATACAGGTTTTCTTGGTGCTGTTATCAACTATACTATGCAGTCCAGTTTCCAGTTATAAGATCCTTGTTATAGCACCACCACCAGCTAGAAAATGATGACATCGCGTCTCGCTCACTCTTAAAGAATGAATTGGAGAGACAGTCAGCACCTTTATGCCAGCGCTCCATTGGCGAGCCAAAAGTCCGAGAACAATAAATTTCGTCGACGAACAATAAATTAACGTCCGATTTGTCTATATGCTCTGCTACTGATCAACGAACGAATAAAAAAGTCGAGCTGTCAAAAGTCAAAAGTTGCGATTATCGTAATGTCTTCCGATAATCCTATACTTTTGTGTTATTTATATGTAGACTTGCATAAAATAATATAGTAGTGAAAGCAACACAATTTTTACGTTTTATTTTATGAATTTCATAAATAGAAATAAGAAAATAATTGGTAAATCTCTCATTTTCTAATGTGTAAATTAACAAAATAATCAATGAAAATGTTTAAAAGAATTACAGATTTTTTTTCGGTCCGAATGATCGCGTATTAATGTCAAATCGAATTTGCATAGTGATCGACGGACGAAGTCTGGCAACTCGGAGAGTAAAATTTCTTCTGCGATCCTCCATATAAAAATATAATTTTAAAAACTATATTTTTTAAACTGTTTATTCGTAACTGTAGCATGAAAACAGTTTTTTTTTGGTTTGCCAAAAACACACATTGATGGAGATTCTGAGTTATGATACTAAGCCCCTCAAATAATTAATACAGAATGTAGTTTTGAATAACTTCACAGGTTCTCAGAAAAAAACTTTTAAACTTTTGTTGGAAAACATTACATACTATATTATCTATATACATAAATTTATTTATTTAGGGGATTTGGGCTATAACTAGTAGTAAAATTTCATTTAACGTATAGACTCAATTGTGCAGGTGACAAATGCATCCATACTCCTGCAGGTAACTTTTTGCCTTGATTATATTTTGTTAAATTTGATTTATATTTTTGGATCGGCTTCTTCTTCTTGTGAACTTCCTTTTTCTCAGTAGTTGGATTTGTCTTTGCCACCTCCATTGATTCGGCCGGCATCCCTTGCGAAGGGTTGATCAATTTTGTAATTACCTCCGGCGTTTGTTTCTTATCCATGGTCATTCTTTGGTACATTTCAAATTGACTGCAAAAGTTACACTTACTTTTCCTAAGACGTTTTATATTCGACATATTTAATTACCAATGCAAAATTTGTTTTATCTCTAGTAATAAAAAAATGTTTTACTTATAGAGAATCCGTAAAGAAGGTGGTGTGTATGATGGAAAAGAATTTAATTTGTGAATTGTTCAGGTTTTAAAAACAAATGACATTCAACATGGAACTAGTTTAAAAATTCAAATAATACCAACCCACATACACCAAAATAATTTGTTTGCATGTGACAAGAATTTAAGTTATATTACAATTATCATATTACTCGAATTTAATATGTCACAATAATGAAATCATATTACAAAATATCATTAAGTAGGTATTTTGATACTTCAATTATTTTAGTGGGCTATTCGCATCTATTCTATACACAAGACTGCTTACGGACGCTATCTAGGGCAGTGACGTCCTTAGACAAAATGCCGCCCCTAGGCAGTGCCAATATGCCGCCCCATTTTTTATACAGTATTTTCATCCTTTCACTAATCCAATATCTAATAAATGTGTTGTATGGATACATTACTAACAAAATATTATACCATTAAACAGCGCTCGAAATGGAAAAGTTTACGAACCGGAGCGCTCGACAATTTTCTGAAACTGTTTACATAGTGACCAATTTTTATGTGTATTTTATAAAAATAAGTGTGTTAGATTTTCTATTATACGGCCTATCTAGCTCAGACGGTCAAAATCACAGAACAGATAATAAATAGAATTCCGATAGGCTATCCGCTATACGTATACCAATACAGTAAATTTTTACTCAGGGATTTGAATGTGTGAGTGTCCTACGAAAATGAACAACACATTATTATAGACGTGCAATAGTGTGTGTAATACACTACTAATATTAAGTGAGCGTCAATGCATAAACCGAGAGCAGTTGTCAGTATTCGACGTATGACGTATTCTTGACACATGTTTAAATTTATCCCGTATTCTTCCTTACTCGAGATCAGTTGCCTGTTAGGTATTTTAGTTCCCATTATTTCTGAGTTCCCTGGCCAAAATATTTTTTTAACGAGACGGAACGATGATTTTACCAATTTAACGAACCGGAACGGCGCTCCGGTGCGCTCCGGTCCATTTCGAGCCATGTCATTAAAACATACAAAATTAAATTTAGATATAAAAAGCGAATAAATATATCCAAATAATCAGAGTCTGAGGTTCTACTTGGTTGATATTCTGACACATTTGGTTTGTACCATTTAGCAATACACAGATTTATTATTTCCACACCATTTTTACTATGCTATGATTGTAGGTACAACATGTGAACAAAATAATTGTAGCTATGTCCATATGCCAAATGATTCTATTCGATTTGCCGACCTTCGATTAACTGCCGCCCCCAAGCGACGCTCAATCTGCCTACCCCCACGGGACGTCACTGATCTAGGGTAAGTATTAGCACTTACTGTGCTATGTTTTAACAGCACCCCTCTTGGCTGTGATAAATTTTAGAGTGAGATAGAAAGTTTTGACAGTTCAGGCGGCTAACTTATTGTAATTGTTACAATAAATGTTAATATTTTGATACTTTCTTACCCTAGTTAGCTGCCGCAAAGGCCGATGTATGCCGAGTCTTGTGTAGGGAATCTAATCCCAAGCCAAATTTTTGGGCCCGGGATTTCGAGATTACAATTTGACGATCGGGGATTGGCATTTTTTCGATAGTTAATATATTTTTTTTATATATACAAAAAACATTGATAAAATCGGTCAAAAATAATTCTAGTATAATTAAATTTATATTATTTAAGACATTTCTTGTTAATACTGTGCACGTTCAAGCTTGGAAATACATAGGTTTAATGGAGTAAATAATATCGTAATATAAATAATAATGTGAGAGTAAAACAGTTTTATTTATTTATGAATATATAACAAATACAAATACAAGCTCAATTAAAATAAAAAATAACTAATTGTGTTGGCAATAAAAATAAAATATAAAAAAATTAAAGATTTAAGTAGGTAATTAAAACATTATTCTGAAAATGGTTAATTTGTCCAGTGATTCCCCCTGTGACCAGTGGGTCTCCAGAATAGCATTTTCTGGTAGAAACGTCTCTTAAATGTTTCTTGATTTATTTATTCTATTTCTCAAATTCATATCACGGATGTTACCAGAATCGTACATATTATGTGGAATTTTTAATTTATGTTAAACTATTTACAAATCTAAACGATTTTCATTTATAAAATTTCGTAGAATATTATCAATATTGTGTTTAGTGTTTACATTTATTATATGAGATTGCTAATTCTGATAGTAAAGACTTAATGAATGGGTTAACGAGATTAAAAATAGTAAAGTAAATCATGGTTTATGGCCTTTCCGCTTCATAAATTTAATTAGTCAGCCAAATATGAAACTGTCGTAAAACGTATGAGATTATGGTGGAATCACTTTGTTAAAAGTGCGAAGCATTGTTTTTTCCAATCTTTCTCATTTTTATTATTTTATGAAAAAAATAAAATGACTTGGCAACACATGGGTAATAAATCAAACTTCATACAAACTCAGTTTATTTCTAATGTAGTTATATGTTATTAAAAGTATTTTTTCTGTCATATTTTCGTTTTTATTTTATTTTTCATAAAAATTGATAAAAAAAATCAATCCCGAAAGTTTCGAGATTATGTTTACCAATCCCGGGATTCATAGGTATCGAAAATAGTTCGGGATCCCGGGATTGGAATCCCTAGTCTTGTGTATAGAATAGAAGCGATGATGAAGTAAAGTTATCGTGATAATAATATAGATACAATAATATCGTTAATCCTACTTTACTGATAGAATTCAATTATCTTTCCAGCCCACCCCAACGTGAGAGTATTCATATCACACGGAGGTCTCCTCAGCTGTATAGAAGCAGCGCACCATGGTGTTGCGATTATAGCCATCCCCATATTCGGCGATCAGAAAGCCAATGCGAGAGCAATCGAGGAGAGGGGGCAAGGACTTTCTTTAGACTATACTAACTTGACTGAGACTTCTCTGGGTTGGACGCTTAATGAAATGCTCGGTAACCCAACGTCAGTATGAATAATATAAAAGTATTTCTCTCTTTCTAAGCCACAAACTGAAATAATATGAATAATGTATCTTCTTTTTATATAATAAGGTAAATTGTTCGACACTGCCACAAAACACTATTCTGTAGGCATCTCGTAGTCACCAATTTAATCTATAAACCTATATATATATTTTGGTTTAGTTATAATTTTCAATACAAGAAATACAATGCATGTAACGAACAAATCAAAATAAACTATTGGTTATAACATATTTTCTCAGGAATGTTTTCAAAATAATTATGTATGTTCAGTAATTAGAATGTTACATTCTTAAATCTTATGAAATATTTGTTTAATTAAAGAAAATGGTTAATTAATAATTATTAGCAAGTTCAAGTAAGTTACAACAAAAAATCTTGGAGTGATCCGTGACATCGGTTAGCAATTAAAGTGATACCGACTTTGATTTAAAATACAAAAACTGATCGCCAATCTTCGCTCAATTTGGAAAGCGCTTCAGTGAGTATCAATAGCCAATAGTTAAAATTTGTCGCAATTAAGTATGACTCCCTTTAGCATGGTGGTCTATGTGCGTAGGTGCGATACCCGAGAGATGCAGGCTCGATTCCTGCGGTCTTACTTTTTTCAAAAAGATTTTTTCTATCGGTTATAATATATTTTCTCAGAAGTGTTTTCAAAATTATAGATGTTCAAATCAAACTAAGCATATGTAATAATACCTGTACACTTATTTAAGAGTAAGTGAGACGCGACGTTGTCATTTTATGGTACTATTTGACAGGTCGTGAGAATCGGTTAACGCGAATCTGCGAACCTGCCGGTAAATAAACGAACTACAGCGCGCAGACTCATTTTGAGGTTAACTTATTTTCATGACCTGTCAAATAGAACTAAACAATGATAACATCGCGTATCGCGTACCTTGAAGAATGAGAACGGCGAGACAGTTGGCACTTTTACGTGTAAAAAAATATTATTGCGTTAGTATAAAATACACACTATTGGTGCCAGTAAATACATGCACGTGTACAGGCGTTATTAAAACGATTGAATTGGCAACTAAATCATTCTGTATAATAGCCATTTGGTGTGCGATTGCTCACGATAATCGAATCTCTATGATGTTCGAGTAATTAATATGTCAGTGTAACTAAACTGTAACGATGGCCGAGAGGCTTAAAAGTCGGCATATAATGTGGTGGGTCCCAGGTTCAAATCCTGGGTCTGGGAAATACACATATTATTTTTCAATTTGTGTTTGGAGTCAGAGTATGAACCTCAGTGGCGAAGGGTGGAGGTAGGCTGTTAAGATCCAACATAAATAGTGTATACTAAACTTTGTCAAACATATTTGCTTTCATTGAACTAAGACTCCAATGTGTAGACTAGACTGTAGATAGTGTTCGTTATTTTTTTTTTAATTCATATTTTAAACCTTGTCTATTCAAAACCATAGTAAATAATAGTCAAAAATATTCGTGTATCTATAAAATATCTAAAATTATGACATTAAACCATACATAATTTTAGTTATTTTATAGATAGAAGAATATTTTTTATCGATTATGACTAAGTTCAGGCAGGGCTTAATGAATTAAAAAAAACTAACCCACACCATTTGTATTATGTATTCTTAATTCAACGAAAACAAATAAGTATGACTGAAAAGGTGTGCACTATTTTTGTTGGATCGCCAATAGCATACCTAAACTATTATGGTGTGTTATAGGCAGGGTTTAATTGAATTTTAAAAACTAACCAGCACCATCTGCAGGTTATATTCTATGAAAAAAAATAATTAGTATGACTGACAAAGTTTAGTGTAAATTATTTATATCGAATTTTAACAGCCTACCTCCACCTGATGAACCTAATAGTTTGAACAAGTCGTCAGCTGAATGCAGAAATATTCTAACTTACATTTGAAATTTTTGAGGAGAGAGTTTTTTGAAACAACTTACTGAAATTATTTATTATCTTTATGGATAAATATGATTATTGATGAAAAAAATGGTGCATACACTTGTATAATAAATAACTGAAGTAGGCTGTTTCAAAAAACTCTTCTGCAAAATATTTCAAATGTGACTTAGAATAGTTTTGCATTCAGCTGACGATTAGTGGCTAACATCCATTTCTCGTAAAAACAAAATCTGTTAATGCAACCTCTACTCTGTGGTTAGTATGTAGTAGTAGCATGGCCCCCACATCCTGAAGCGGGCCATGATCTATGGAGGGCCTCAACACCTAACGCCAAGGTTAAGGTCAGTGTGGTTGTCTATAGCAGTATTCCCCAAGTAGTTTCAATGGAACCCCGGGGTTAAGGGTATTCCGTGTATTTTAGCGACTTTTAAATAAATCCAGTTGATTTATTGAGTTGTCCGCACTTAGCATAATATTATGAAGCACTGATCGCGACCTCCTTTTGTGGTATAACCAAGTAACGTGGAACCTTTCTCCATAATGGATAAAAATGTTGTACGCCTAAGTCAGGAAACAAGGAAACACTTAAAATAATTATAAAATAAAATTCTACGCGTGAATTATCATTTAATTATTATTATTATATCAATCATTATATCACATAAAATTACATCGCATAGTCACATATTTTAAAATGTTAATAATTATTTAGGACTTTTTTTACTATTAGAGCAAATTCGTGGGGTGTTTTTCCCATTTAACTGGTCGACTTGCCACGCCGGGCCCCCAGGCTAGAGCCCTGTCAGGCCCCCCTTGTGGGGCCATGAGTAGTAGTAGCTATAATATTTTTTTAATTTAACAAGGTATGTGCAAAACGCAAAGATGATAAACAGGCTGTTCCACGATAGACCCATGAGACCGCGGGACGTGGTTGCGTTCTACGCAGAGCACATCATCAGGTCAGGTGGCGCACCACATCTCGCTCCGCCAAGATTATCAAAGTGCTCGGAACTGCTACTGGATGTCATCGGCCTCATAGCAATTCCTCCGTTTTTAGTCCTCGTATTCGTAATCATGGCCTGCAGAAGATGCTTCAAGGAGAAGGATAGTAACACGAAAAATGAAGATGCCAAGAAAGAAGGTGGAAAACAAAAGAAGAACTAGTTTGTGAGAGAACCAGGGCTCAAAATGGAAAAGTTTACGAACCGGAGCGCTCGACAATTTTCTGAAGATATCAAATGTTATGCGTATTTTATAAAAATAAGTGTTAGATTTTTCGTTTATAGCCTATCTAGCTCAAACGGTCAAATTATTTTTCCACGATAATTTTACTGATTTCATGAACCGGAACGGCGCTCCGGTTTGCTCCGGTCCATTTCGAGCCTTGGAGAGAGCTGTAATAATATAAATTGTTCTGTGTAAATGTGTACAAAACATGTTATTATTATTACTTTATTATAAAAATATAACAATAAAGGTGTGTGCCATAAACTTCACTGAAAAATTAATATAAGTACTTTACTAAAGACATCACCTTTGAGTAAAAACTGGATGTCGCAGTATTAAATAGGTACAGTTGAATAAAGTAGTTGCTTAGTGACTTCCTATTTAAATGTCTAGAGTTTTTGGAGGGGCTTTTTTGGTATAGGTACTATGTCATCGTGATAAATAAATTACACCTCCTATGTTGGCTATGGTATTAAGTGCAATAATTTGAATAACTGGGCTTAAGCATTAATGAATACATACAAGACAAAATTAATGTTTGTGGAATGTTATAGAAAAAGTAGCGTCACAAAACCTATACAATAGGTTCGTATCATTCAACCTGAATCAAACAAATCAAACTAAGCCATAGACAATCATTATACGTACAAATTTAGAGTAGAAAAAACACCGGAAATGGTTTGAGATTTGATGTTTGGTTCAGTGTATCATTGAAAATCAAACCGTTCTCGGACCATCAGAAATGGTTTGACATGAAACGTCAAACCAATTCGGACGGTTCATAGACTGAATAATGACGATCTGTCAAACGTCATAAAAGCGTTTCCGTGGACATTCTACCAAACGGTCCCAAATCCAACAAATCCAACGGTGCCTTTTTTGGTGGATTTGTTCAATTCGGGTTGAATGATACGAACCTAATATAAACTATTATTCGTTCGAATAAAGGTTAGAACAAATTAGGTTAAACTATTAAAGTTTGTATTCGTATTTGTCCGGTGGTTGTTTGTCCAGTACAAATGCTGCAATCGATTTTTAACTAACTTCCCGACTAGCTAGACATTAATTTGAAACTTTTAGAATATATCAGAACACGATGCCAATGCATTATTTTAATACTTTTAGCCACCTTTAAGCAGAATTGAATTCATTTTCAGTTAATTCGGTTTTGTATGGAAAGTTCTCTCAGAAAAATCTGTAAAAAGTAAAAGACTATTATTGGTTGCTAAGGGGGTGGTCCTAGCAACTAAATTATTAATATATACGTGCGTTACTATGGAAATCAAAATGAAATGTCAGAATGACATTTCGGTATTCTATATTTGTTTGTTTGTTTTTTATTTACTTCATATCAAGTACAAGTTTAAGCATATTAAGCATAATAATTCAACAGAAAATTTAAAAACGTTGTATATAAAAAGTTCTTTTTATCTTGTAATTATTTTTAATATAGTTTTATGAAAACACATTCGAATTTGAAACGCCCCTAATCTTCATCATCAGTGTTACCAACAACTGTCGACTAATCCAGGTTGGATATAGAATAATCCAAATATGCCAGGTGGGGTAAAAAATAAAATAAAATAATTAGAATGAAAAAAATGCTAGATTGACATAATATGAAAAATTAAAGATAATGCTTTCAAGTCATGTAGGAATCCTGTTCAATACAAATTCGAATCATACTTTGCGAATACGAATAATACCTTTGAATTAATAGTTCGGCATGTGGGGTTTGTGTTCCAGTATTATCCACTGCAACCAGTCTGTGTTTTGGTAAATACTTTTTAGTTTTCTTTTGAACAATTTAAAGCTGTTGGCAATAGTTGGCAAGAAAAACACTAAGTTGTCAATGCTACCTACAATAAAACAATATTTTCATGAATCAGTTGATTATAAATGTGCGATAGGCAGTGACGTCCCGTCGACGTGAGCGTCGCTTGGGGGCGGCTACTCGAAGGGCGGCAAATCGATGAGAATCATTTGGTATACATAGAAATAGCTACCTAAACTTAGTAAAAACGAAAATATCTTTCGATTAAAAAAATCAGCTTATTGGTAGGAAACAAAATGTATTAATTAACATAAAAGGTTTAACAGGACTGTATTTTTTGTCGAGTTTGTGATGTCTAAGGTGACCAGAAACGACGCGTTCACGGATGTTTAAAAAAATACTGTTATAAAAAATGGGGCGGCATTTTGTCTAGGGCCATCACTGGCGATAGGTATGTACATCTGATAGTGGTGTTCACAATAATTTTGACACCACTAGGTATCCATATAATATAGGTACCCACTGGTAATCCAGTTTACCGATAAATGGCACGAAATATTGAGTATAAAAAATAAGGTAAGGGGTAAATTAATTGAGTATGTCAAAAGCAAAAGGGCTTCACTTTCACATTGAGATTTCCGCACACAAATAATGACACAGTTTTGAGAGGTTTTTAGGTAGGTACTGAGATATCCCGGGTCCTGTGGCTAGCTCAGGGTGTTGGTGGAACCCGGGATACACAAAAATTAAAACTAAATTGGTATCTGTTCCATGGTAGGATTAAATGAAACTCGTTTTATTATGTTCGGTTTATATTTTTAGATTACTCATGTTAGTTACACTTTCAATGTTTTATGCACTAATTTTAGTTTTGTTATTAATAATTATTATCGTTCACAACTCTTAATCTATGGCCTTTCACTCCTTATCCCATGTTTCACTTACATGCTCGATTTGAATTTGTTTACTCTCCGAGTCGTGAGGGCTGATGTTCACCGTTTTAAAAATGGCGACCCTCTCTGACTTTTTTTCTATCGAAAAGTGTTGGCATCCTTCCCTTACATACTCCTTTTTATTAAATTCCTTTGGCTTTCGTCTCTTTTATTCGGCAAATCACATTCTTCTCTCACATACTATTATTATAATAAGATATAATATTCTTACGTGCAGTACATGTTGAACATTTTGACTGTTAATCAAGGAATTTTGGACGTAGAATCCTAATGATTAAAATGAAATGAAATACTTTCTTTCTTTCAAAATATATTTTTTTTAATATTATAAATGTACTTAATCATTTAAATAATATTCATTATTTTATCTTAATATATAGACAAAAATGGAGATGTATCAAAAATAAAACAGATCTGTATGCAAATATTCAAATAGATAACTTAAACTATTAACAACATATATAATAAAAGGTGGGCAAAGGCTGACTATGGCCTCAATGATGTATACTGATGCCAATAGGTATACTTCTAAAAAATGTTGAGACGCCACTGTCCAAGAAAGTCAGCAAATCCTATCTCTAGCCTCCGCGTGGCGTCCCCCGGGCAATGCAGATAATGTGCTGTATAACGCAACATATCTGTAGCTAATAGAGAAGGGTGCAAGGCGAAACTCTGGCGCCTTAAAACGAGAGACCTTTGGCTACGGGAAGGATCACCCAGACAGAAAACCACACACCAACCCGTCTGGACAGCGTGGTGTGTTATGTCCAAAACCTTCATATGAAAACAAAAATTTCTAAAACCCGGCCCTCATTCTCCGGAGGCCAACCTGATACTGATCACGGCAGCGACCAGCGAAGGAAGGCAGAGGGTGCTAACAATCCCCGGAGACCCGGAAAAGGCTGCCAACAGATGACCATTGCTACATATAACGCAAGGACATTGTCCAGTGTTGCCAAACTTGTAGAGTTTCAAGAAGAGCTCCGGAATATCCACTGGGATGTTGGATGGAGTAAGGCGTAAAGGTGAGAGTATTATTACTTTACAAAGCGGACATGTGCTGTATTCCAAAGGAACCGATGAAGGACGCACGAGCGGTGTTGGATTTGTTATCAACAAAGCCTTCAACTGCATTTCTGACCGGGTCGCAAGCGTGATACTTAAAATCAATGCTAGGTACCGGATTCAGATTTTGCAAGTATATGCTCCGACACAGAGCCATCCTGATGAAAAAGTGGAAGAGTTTTACGAGGAAATAACATCCTTGAAAAATAAAAGTAAATGCCACTTCAACATCATAATGGGAGATTTCAATGCACGTATTGGATCATACCAAAGAGATGACGTAGCGGTCGGACAT
Source organism: Rhyacophila brunnea (assembly GCA_022495005.1). Classification (NCBI taxonomy): domain Eukaryota; kingdom Metazoa; phylum Arthropoda; class Insecta; order Trichoptera; family Rhyacophilidae; genus Rhyacophila; species Rhyacophila brunnea. The sequence continues at coordinate 713,682 of JAGYXB010001042.1, forward strand.
TTCGGACATGGCCCAAGGGATGGTAGAGGGGACATGCTTGTGGAGTTTGCTGAAACCAACAATCTTCACATCATGAATTCCTTTTTTCAACATAAACCTACACGTAAATGAACGTGGAGAAGCCCGACAGGAAGGACCAGCGAAATCGATTACATCCTCACTGACAGAAAATATACATTTTTAAACTGTAAGGTGATCAATCATTTTAACACCGGCAGTGATCACCGGATGGTGAGATGTAAGATAAGATTGAACGTCAAATCAGAAAGATCCAAACTGCAGAAGAAGTCAAATGCTCGCGTATACATGCAGAACAATACTGAATTCCAAAATGAACTCAAAAATGCACTATCGGCTTTCTTAGATGAGAACGAAACCGTTTCCCTATCCAACGCGGAGGATATAACGAATATTATTCTACAATGTGCAGAAAAACAGGCGTAAAAAGCTCAGAAGTTACACCTTCCACCAAGCTTTCGAAGGCAACATTGAATCTTATGGAGCAGAGAAGGAAAACCAAGAGCGATAGACAGGCACAAAACGATATGGAGTTTTCATCACTTTGCAAAACCCTCCGAAGGAAGATAAGAGAAGACCTTCGTAAATTCAATGTAAACCTCATACAAGCAATTGTGAAAGCAGGCAGAAGTTTAAACAAAAACAAGCAATGCTTGTCGATAGGAAAACGTCAAATCACAGCACTAAAAGCAAAAGATGGTTCTATCGTCAGAAATTGTGAACACTTGTTAAGCCGAGTTGAAGAGTTCTACAGCGATCTCTACAGTGATGACACTGACAATACGACTATAGACTTAGATCTTCAGAGAAATGGAAATTCGGAAGACCATACTCCCGAAATCACATCCTGGGAAGTAACCCATGCTTTAAATTACCTACATGAAAAGTGGGAAAGCCCCCGGGGAAGACGGTTTAACGATAGATATCTTCAAAAAAGCGGGAAAGGATGCAAATGAAGTACTTGCACAATTGTTCACAGCCTGCATATGCAAAGAAGATGTCCCAGAGGTATGGAAAAATGCCAGCATTGTCATTCTTCACAAAAAAGGTGACAGAGAAGACCTAGCAAATTATCGTCCAATAAGTCTACTCCCTATTCTCTACAAGACGTTCACAAAAATTCTCTCAAACCGTCTGCAAAATGTACTAGACGAGAACCAACCGTGAGAACAAGCCGGATTTAGAGGAGGATACAGCACTATGGACCATATCCAAGTCGTCAGAGAAATCATAGAGCGGTGCCAGGAATACAAACTACCACTATGCATGGGTTTTATAGACTATGAGAAAGCGTTCGATTCGATAAAAAAATGTTCAATACTCGACGCACTCAGAAAACAAGGAATCCCTGGGCGCTATATAAATATTTTCAATACTATATACAGTAGCGCAACAGCATCTGTAAATCTCCATAAACCATCGCGCAGATTTCCTATCAGCAAATGAGTCCGACAAGGTGATACAATCTCACCTAAACTATTTACAGCTACCCTTGAAGACTTATTCAGGCAACTTGACTGGAATGACAAAGGGATCCCTGAATAATGATAAAATGGAGAATACCTGAGTCATCTGCGCTTTGCCGATGACATAGTAATTTTCTCGCAAGACTCAGAAGACCTCCAAAGCAAAATGCAGGAACTCGCTGAAGTAAGCAACAAAGTAGGTTTGAAAATAAATGTAACAAAGACGAAAGTCATGTTCAACTGCTTTGCAGGCCAAAAAGAGATCCTCATCAATGGCACTCAGCTCGAACAGGTGAAAAGCTATATCTATCTGGGATAACAAGTGTCTATGGATGGATGTATATTTGATGAAATTGTTCGCAGAGTAAAGCTAGGCTGGAGTGCTTTTGGCCGCCTGAATAATATCTTCAAAAGTGACCTTCCACTGTGCCTAAAGCGCAAAATGTTCAACCTGTGTGTGCTTCCCGTGATCACATATGCGTGTGAAACATGGACCCTAAGTAAAAGAGAGATCCAGAAACTCAGAGTAGCACAACGTGGTATGGAGAGGTGCATGTTGGGCATAACGTGAAAGGACAAAAAGAGGAATGAGTGGATAAGGAAGCAGACAAGGGTTTGCGATGTAATAGAGTTTATTAAAAGCCTTAAATGGAGATGTGCTGGACACATAGCTCGAAGAAGAGACAATCGTTGGACAAATCTAGTCATCGAGTGGTACCCAAGAAGTGCAAAACGTCCACAAGGTAGACCTAGAGGCCGCTAGATCGATGAAATGATAAAGTTCTGCGGAAGTACGTGGCAACGCAATGCACAGGACCGAGAGAAGTGGAAGCAACTTGAAGAGGCCTTCATCCAGCAGTGGATAGATTAAGGCTGATGATGATGATGATGATAATAAATAAAAATCAATATTTGTTTGTTTGTTTGTTTGTTCGTATTTATGCGCTGCTATACCGTTCATCCGATTGTGATAAAACTTTGTCAACTTATTGCTTGCACTTGCGCAAAGAGTATAGGATATATCTCATATATAAAAATGAATGTCTGTCTGTCTGTTTGTCCCGTATGCGTTCCTATACCATTCATCCGATTGCGATAAAATTTTGGTAAGTGGTTGTATGCACACCCGCGAAGGTTTCTGAATTAGTACAAACATCTTCTTCTTCTTTTATTCGTATGCGATCCTATACCATTCATCCGATTGCAATGGCATTTTGATCAAGTGTTGTGCTCACGTCCGCAAAGGTTTCTAAATTGATACAACCTTTTTCTTCTTCTTTTTCTTCTATTCTATCTTCTTCTATTCGTATGCGTTCTTATACCATTCATCCGATTGCGTTTCTGTTTCTGAAAGTTTCTGAATTAGTACAACCATCTTCTTCTTCTATTTGTATGCTTTCCTATACCATTCATCCGATTGCGATGAAACTTTTGTCAGTTGTTGTGCGCACATCTGCGAAGGTTTCTAAATTAGTATTATATAAAATACAAAGTTTGTTGTTTGTTTGTTCCATCCAATTTTGATTTTTCAACTACATATTAATAACATTAATAACGTTTTCATGTTTTGGATTCGATTTTAATTGAGTGTTCTTTTGTTTGACCTTTACTCCTATTAGAATTATTTTCATATTGCCATATTGTATTACACAGATATTTTAATATTAAAAAAAAAATTACCTTTTATTATTTTTTAAATATCTAAGATAAATATAACCACGAAGCGACCCTGTGCGAAGCCGGGTACTTCAGCTAGTTGTTTATAAAAATGAAGATGTATCTTTAAACAATAATAAAACTATTTTAGAAATACCTTATCATAATAAGAAAACTGTTAATTATTACAATGATGATGTTAAATTATGTAAAGAATGTATTAATCAACATAATTATAAAAAGAAATTACGTTCATGCAAAAGAAATAAAATTTATTTAGAGAGACAAAATAAATTGCTGAAAGGAAGATTAAACGAAATCCTCATGTCAATCAAAGATAAGAGTTTAAGACACTTCAACTAATGTACTTAAAAAATATTAGCTTCAGTCTTAAAGGGGGAGGTGTTATGCATATGATCAATAAGCAGATAACAGATTCTAATCAAAGAAACCGCAACTTCCCCAAACCACAGCATCCTCTTTGATATCAATAATATTGTCAATTAAAATACTGATCTAATTATGTCCAGAAAACCACAAACAATAATATAATATTATTTGTATTGATACATAATTAGAAGTTTCTAGAATATTAAGTCATTCAATATAATATGTACCATTGCACACGTAATTAATTCGTTAGTTCTTTGTCAACCGTCATCACTGTACCACTTGTATTGTAAATTGGCTCTATGTCAGTTGTCATACCTGTAGTACTTACTGTAATTCTTCTACGCTCAATAAATGAAAACATCAATCAAAAGTTCTTCTCTTTTAATTTGATAACTCCTGTGAAGTTTCCGCTCTCTTTTCGCTATTCCTGACAAAACAAAAGAGAGACAAAACAAAAGTCCTATTCAACATAGTCCTCTGTATAATAATATAAAAGTAAATAATACGTTCACACGTATAAAGACTATTCAAAACGTAAAAGTAAATAGTGAAAGTGATAATCAATTCTACTTAAACTAATCCGCTTTTTGGGGACGTAACAGTACGTACGCCCATTGTTGACTAGAGGTCAGATGACATGGTTACACTTAATAATTACGTAATTTAGACTATCCGGAGAGACCCAATAATAATGGATGTAACAGTAGGTACAAATCAAAAAAATATTTCGATTGTTTTTACCATTTATTTCTACTGTATGGGGACTCGAAATTAGATAACGCCTGTGACGTCCGCTTCAAGCCGCGACGTTGAGTATAAACAATGTTTTGCGCCACAAATCTCAATCACCCACGACACACCGGTTGGGAAGCTCTGCACATCACAATGTCAATGTCACAATCTCCATTAAATATTCTCACTCATACATAGATAGGAAGATAGGTAATACAGCAGTCGTATTGCGTAACCGGTTGTTGTCGGTCGTCCGTGATCTCAAAATAGCCTAAGTGCACAATTAAGAGGTACATTCATCAGTTAACTTAACTCCATGGCCAGAGTTCACTAAGTGAAAATCAATTAAGTCGGTCGGTTAACAATAATATTATGTATTATCCAGTGCTCGAAATGGAAAATTTCACGAACAGGAACGCTCGACAATTTTCCAAAAATATGTGATATTAGATAATATAATAATATCTGTAACATAAAAATATCTTTTAGTTTTACATGATGTACTTTTTTCATCATCATCTTCGCCCAATACGCTATCGGCTATAACAATTAGTGGTAACATACAAATATAGAGTCATTTTAGTTTACGAAATCGTTTTCTAAAAAATACATTAATAATTATACAAATATAAATAACTAAACGTATATGAATCTAATTGGAGTGGGAGACATTATTAAAATACATGAAATAATAGACAAACTAATCACAATTTCCCATTGGTTTCGTTAGCAGTTTGAATAAAAATATGCAACTAAGAGTGGATAGAAATATGAGTGAAGATACTTCGGTTTAAACAAAATAAATGCCGCTTTTTTCAAAGCTCTGATTTTTCGTAAATTCGAAATATTTTGATTATGGTAAACTATTTTTTAATCAAATTAAAATCCATCGTATACGAAAAAGCAAGGGCATGGTTTTTAATAAATTAATTAAAAAAGTTGGTAATACGCAAGATTTACAAATGTAGCATTCTTTATTAAATATGAATCATTTTAAACAACCTCAGAAGTGCAGGTACATATTATTAGAAAAAAAATATTTACATCATGTGGACATGTAGGATAATTTATTCTAATAGGTTTCCAATGTTATAGAAATCGTTATATACAGGGAAATTTTTCATATATTTATCTCATTGGATTCTGATTGATTTATTTAAATATTTTTATTTCGTATTGTACCTTAAACAATACAAAAAAATTTAACATGCAAACGATGTTCACGAATATATATCTATATTAATTATGGAATTATTTGATTTAAGTTATTAAATGTATTATTATATTAGTTTAACCATCAAAAACACAGTTCATTCAACCCGAAAAATATCCATATAAAATTAAAACAATAAAAATATATGAGGAAATGATATATTTTTTTTGTCACTCAATGTAAAATATTATAATAGATTAGGATAAATAATTATTATCTGGCGATTCCGTAACGTTGAGTAGGTAGGTAAAACAGCAAATACGTATGTTCTGGTCACAGTGAAAAGCATGACTGTATTTTCTATTTAATATGAAATATTTGACCCCCTGAGAAATTATTAAACAACAATTTAAGCTATTAGTACCTACAAAGAGTTTTTAAACGATGTCAGAGCACAAGTTTTTCGGAAATTTACAAATTTAGCAAAGCAGCTGCAATAGTTAGGTTTTTTCATGTATGCAATAATAATTATTTAGAACCCAACCCATCAACCTTGGTCAATCCAGTGCTGGATGAAGGCCTCCCTTATTTTATTCCATCTCTCTCGGTACCTTATTATCTCAATTCATTATAAATAATTAAAATTATAAAAAATATTATTTTAATAAAATGTTCGTAGGTAGTTGCTATAAGTCTGTTGCCTTGAATACGTCCTCAAACACATTAGTATTAATCTGACAAAACTTTTGTTATTAGTTTTTTTTTAGTAATTAGTTGTCAGGTCATTTTAGATATTACAGATTTTTCCTAATACCGAAAATACCGGTATATTGAATTTATAGATTGCAATACCGGTATTTAAAAATCGGTATCCCAGTATTTTTCGATACATACCGGTTTTAAAAATCAGACAATACCGATATAAGTACACGGTATTGACAGTAAAAACAAAATGTAAAACATAACATTGTTAACATAAAAGGAATAAAAGGACTAATTTTTTATCGGATTACTTAATGTCTAGTTTACTTCCGTGACTTGGTGACTAACAATGACACATGCTATAAAATATCAATATTTTAAAGAGATTTTTACATATTATATTATAGTAATTATTGGTAGATACTTCTGTTTTTTTCCAATTATTTTACGAATACCGGTATTCAATAGGAAAAACAAAAAAACCGGTATTGATATTTTCATTCGGTATTGCAATCGCTAATTAAATTTTTTAAAAAATCGGGGTACTGTTCGGTTATCAGGAATACAGCGGAAAACACATTTTGAAAATACCCGATATACTGGATTATTTGTAAGTTTGGGTTAGTTTAGGTTAGGTTAGGTTGGGTTAGGTTAGGTTTGGTCAGGTTAACCTAACAAGTAATCCAGTTTATCGGCTATTTTCAAAATGTGTTTTCCGCTGTATTCCTGATAACCGAACAGTACCACAATCGGTACTTAGATATCGATGTATACCGGAATTTCAATATTGCAACCTCTAGGAAACGCTGCTGGGGAGCATTTAGTTTGGTAGCCCTTAGCAATTGGTAGGAGACCTGCCAAAGATCCTGGTCTAGGAGCTCGTGTCAGAATGTGGAGGGCATGACCTTGACCTATAATGGAACATTACTTCATATCTTTTATATTTTGATTTCATGTTAGCCCTAATATTTTCAGTGAGGCGGAATTAGTGTCGAAGATGGTGTCAATACAGGTTTTCTTGGTGCTGTTATCAACTATACTATGCAGTCAAGTTTCCAGTTATAAGATCCTTGTTTTAGCACCACCGCCAGCTAGAAGTCACTACAACTTGGGAAAAGCCGCTGCAGATATTCTCCATGAAAGAAAACATGAAGTAAGTCAACCATTATCTTGTCGAAAAACGGTATTGGGAACAAACTACAAGCCAAAAATACAGGTCATTCGAATGTGTTACTTCAAAAGATAAAACATTTATTTTACTATATTTGACTGAGCACCATGAGCCGATTTTACATAAAACATGTGAAGCACTAACTTCGTCATAAGTTGTCAAGGCGGCCTTCAAACTGTCTGAATCTATTGCTCTTAGTGGCGGGGTTTGAGGACGTGGAGGCCGGACGCACTTATTGATATGGAAGTATCCGCGATGATAAATAAAGTAATAATCATAAACACTAGTTACATATTGTATAAAGCATTTTGTTATTTGTATAAAATTTCGTCCGTTCAGTCTCAGTTCGCAGTTCAATTGGGATAAGGCGATAGATATTTTTTGGTTTTTCGCTTATATCTCAAAAACGGTCGGTCGTAGCAAAAATATTGTTATATACAATTTGTAAAGCTTATTAAATTTTCTAAATTTTTTACATAATACATTTTTTTCTATCTCTGACCGTTTATGAGATATTTGCTGTTGAAAACAGTATATATGTATTCGAAAACACGCGTTTTAGTAAAAATCAAACTTTAATAAGAAGAAATACCATTTTAAACTTAAGATCTTACAAATAAACGGTTTGGGGTGGGGTTACAAACTAGACTTTATGGTCAATGGGCCCAATGTTCCAGAGGGTGCGTGGGAGTGATAGAAACGGCCACATTTCAATACCCCCACCAGTACCGCTGGTGCCACGATACGAATCAGTACCACTTTTGCTTTAGTTTAGTGTCCATCGCGCGTGCAATTATGTTAATTCTTTACATGTGTATTGTGTTGGGATACAATAATTGAACTTACCGAAGAAGAAGTAGGTGCACTCCATCACCTTACTAGTAATATCTCTATCATAGTCTAATAATACTGTCCTCAAAATGGGCATAAATTAAATTTGAAAAAGCCATGTGTTTGCTAGAAAATAATTGTCCCACTGCAAAGCTATGGTTACAGTATTTTCGAATGCAACGCTCATCAAATACTTTATTCAGGCCTAGATTTTTATCCACTAACAATAAATATTATTTTTATAATAACTTTATTTAACATATTGGTTGTTATATTGTGGTACTACTGTAGTACCTACACTCTGAACACGTCCTCTGGAACTGCCCACTGATAGGTTCCGACCGAGCGGAGCTGTTTGCCAGGGTCCGTCCACATACGGGCCCGATTAGCCACGCCGACTTGGTATCAACCGAGGCCAACTTTGAGGCATTTGAAAAATTTGCTGCGTCATACGGAGGAAGGAATAATTCCAACCCCTTCTTAGATTCATCACTTTCAAGTCCTGACTCCTCTGTTTCGGCAGAGTTTCAGTACACGGGTACAGAGGACACTTCATGTCATTAAAGATAAATGACGCCAGAGCAAGTCAAGATTATTTTTATTTTCTAAAACTCTTTCTTTAAGCACTAATGTGCATGGTATGAATTATTCAAATATCTCTTAGGTGATGCTTAGAAAACTTAATAAACTAAATTTTAATAATAAATATGACCATAAAATAATATGTAATAATAAGATATTTTCTTTTTAATGTTTTCAGATACATATTTATTAATACACTTTAAATTATAAATTATTTAAAAAATGTCTCAAATTGAAAGCTTCGTATTTTTCCGCTAGGTGCCTCTGGTAGATATAGACTTCGCCTTAAACACCTCATACATACCGAACTGGTCACTATTTTTACAATTTTAAATATAAATAGATTTTATAAATAAAATAATTTTTAAAAAAATATATCGGACTCCATATAAGTAATACCATAAAATCATAGCTACCAACTTAAAAAAATGAAAAAATCTACATAAAAATGATTAAAAATGTTTGATTTTTACCATTTCCTGCATCCTATAACAGTGGCGCCAAATTGGCGCCGATTGTCTCTACTTGTATAAACATAAACCTAAAATAATATTTTATGACGTTTTTTGAATAATTGTAAGTTTATCTTTGACTTTATTTTAGATACGTGTTGATTAATTATAATACTTTAAAATGTAAATTATCAATTTAATCTCCAATTGCAGCCTTCGTATTTGTCCGTTAGGTGCCTCTGGTATACTGAGGACTTAGGTACCGAATCGGTACCTATTTTTTGAATAGCATACTGATACCGCCTAAACCATGGCATCCTCAGAGGATCCAAGGCCACGAGGCCTGAATCATCATTGGGCTGATTCATGCAAAGATGAACAGATCGACTGCGAGGCAAATTTCTAGCCCGTAAGCAAATAGTAATTATTAATATCATTTTTTTAATATTATTACCTACATTTCATCCAATTTTGACCAATATTGGAAGCAAAGTTCCCAGCCATACAATGTACCTAGCACCTAGAATATCTGATTTGAGATTACTTTGAAAAAATATGTATTTGTACCTAGTTCAAATATTTCAAAATATGTAGCTAACAAGCAAAGAAATGCAGAAGGTAGTAATAATTCCAAGAAATTCACAGCCCCTTTCCAAAGCATGTACCTAGAAAAGGTCTGAAATATGAGACCTGAGGTACCTACTTACAAGCCAGGTACATATGCCAGAGGCTGTTTTTGTCATTTTTCAGAGATAGAATAATTGTGAATTGTTTGTTGGGTATTATTACTACCTACTCTGCCCTACCAGCCCCTATTAGGGTCATTCGGTTTTTGGTCTCTCAGGACGCCGGCCGCGGCCGTCGGCGTCTCCCGCCAATTCAAATTTATTTATTTTTTTTAAAAATATTTTTTGTTAAATTTTTTGTACTGTATTTATATTCCGAACAATAAACGCCCTGTTTTCGCCTGTACTTCCGCGTTGTCAATCAACACAAACATGTCCCCGAAAGAAGAAGCAGACGATACCACCGTGACTTGACATGACATTACATCATCAGGGGGGTCCAGAGCACTCATCCATCACCCCCCCCCCTTTCGGAGGTGACAATACCTACTTATTTATAATATTCTTTTTTCTTCCAGGTTACTTTTGTGAGCGCGTTTAAAAATGAGAAGCCAGTGTACAGGGAAATTTTTCTGGAGGAAATGATGTCTATAAAAAGTATAAAAATATCATAACTTATATTGTGGGTATTTAATTTTAAAGTAACTAGGTATGTAAAAAAAAAGAAAATTACCATTTATAGTAATGACACCCCGGAAGTCCGGGTAGGGAGGGGAGTCGGGGCCGCACCACCCGTTCCGACCTCCGCGCTCAACTCTCCGGTCGACCTGACGTTAATGACGCCCTGGCAGCTTCCACCCTTCGACTAGCTCAGTCATGTAAATTGTTCAGAGCGGTCAATCGAAGCTGGGTTTGGTTTAGTAGAGCACGTTCAGTGTAAGGTTGTCTTGACAGTTGGGTAAATATAGGATGCCGGGATGATAAAAGTGATGAACGCACCAATTAATCGACGCAAAGGTCAACGGTTTTTATTATTAATTATGGTTCACAAAAAGTTACATACACAACACAACACAATACACAGGACACAATTATTAAGTTTACACAGTTTATAAAGTTACAGGCACATTTGAGATTAAAGGTCGGTCAAAAGATTGCTGAATATTACATAATTAAATTTTCACGAGTCGATTCATTTATATTTTTTTTCACAGTGATCGCACGGCTACACTATTATGAGTTATCTAAGTTAATTTTTCGGTTTTTAAATTATCTAGACACCTCTGGGCGCCTCGACGTGTCGCCAGCAAATCGCGATTCGCGTCACTTAACCGCTACAAGAAGTCGGTACGTAGTAAACACGTGTTGACTAACCGGATAGATTCCTGTCGATACAGAAATCGTTTTCAAAGAAAGTAGGAAAACAGCACAAATTATATTTTTCACAAAGTCGACTCTAAGCGGGACACGAAGTCCATCACGGATCGAAGGCTGGGGCTTACTGACCTGGCAGTCATCACCACTGGTTATGTCCCCTTTTCAGCCTTATCGCTGTCCCTCTCGATCTACCCCTGAACGCTCACCCCCTCTCTGTCATTCTCGCCTTTGGTCGAATGCTTGGCCTTTACTTGGGTTTTACCTAAAAGATCGTCCAAGTCACCTTTTTGCAAGGTAGTCGAAAGTTACAGCGATTTCGGAGGAATCGAGCCCAAAAGAAACAGCAGTAGGTATGGTTTTTGAAATATTCGAATCACGACTATAAATATTAATCCTGCGTGACCAACCTTTATCTCGCCCATCTGGTAATTTGAACATTTTTAGTTAATAAATACAGAGCATTTTATTCATCGAGCGGCGATAAACGGACAGTTGGCTTGGCGGACTATAAGAAACATGAATGTGGCATCCATATCTTTGCTCGTACTTTACCCTAAAGGGGTCCTCCATACACGTAGAAACGTGGAGGTATCAGTAACATATATTGTGCAGCATTAGGTTACATGAGACCGATCAAATTAAAAATATATATTACACGGAGCAAATGGATCTCCAATGAATGAAGGATAACTACATTTTGTTTTACAAAGAATAGCTGTATTGAAGTATTATAATTGTAACAATAAGTTAGCCATCTAACCGTCTATCTCGCTCTAAAAGTTAACACGGCCAAGAGAACATAGCACTTTTTGACAGTTTAGACCAGGGGTAGTCTACCTGATCCCTACCACCCACTAGTGGGCGTTCCAGCTTTCATGATGGGCGGTACGGGTTTTAAAAACATGTTCATTGTGTTTTCATGCCTGTCTTATATCCAAATAATGTGTGGAAAACGATAGTCAGTTTATTAATACCTTTCCCTACCTCATATCTTGTGGAATCAGGCTTTAGTGGTGCATATTACGACCAAAGAAAGAAACCATCTGAATATTTCCGAAAGAGGAGACCTTCATTTGTTCCTCACAAAAATTGAGCCAGATATCCAGTATTTAGTTTCGCAGCATCAGCCTCAGGGATCTCATTAATAATTTATTTAATTGATTAAATGTAATTGCATCAGACTTCATGCTTCTATGTATGCAAAGTATAAATAAAAAAGATGGATTTAACTACAGTAAGTTGTTTTTATAAAGATTTATTCTGCCAAACTTAGCGAAAGTCTGACATTAAGTATTTGGTAAGTAATTATTATCATATGCTTTAACTTGTTGTAACTCTATTTTATAAATTATATAAAGTAAAGATACTTCCATACTTTATAAATCACCATTACTGTGGAACCGGTGGGCGGTTAGAAAATTTTACTTTTTTTACTACCCCTGGTTTAGACAGTTAACTTATTGTAACAATTAACTTCTCAATACATAAATATGATAAACTACCATCGACAACCGCCTTGTGTGTAGAATAGACCCACAGTTGTTGCAAATTGGGTTATTATTTTTTTTGTTTCCTTCCCAATGTTAGAATAATAAGGTTAATCTGAACCTAACGGTGGTCATTTTTTTTAATTTACAGATGATTCTATCATGAATTTTGATACCGTTGGCTCAAAGTCACCTATGGCTGGTTTCACCCATATAAACAATCTCGTAATGGATATGACCAGAGTGATGATGAGGGATTCCGATATGAAGACATTGTACCATAATAAGGAGGAAAAATTTGATCTAGTGGTATTAGAACACTTCCTGAATGACCTGTTAATAGGGTTAGTAATGAACATAGATGTTGATAAAACCTTTCTTCTGCCAGCCACTGTGGTTTCATTATAAATAATTACAAGATAAAAAGAACTTTTTAGATACAAGATTTTTAAATTTTCTGTTAAATCATATAAACTTGACTTGATTAGCTTAAACGATCAAAAAAATTTGTACTTGATAGAAATAATACTGAAATGTTATATTGATTTCCATAGTAACGCACATTTATATATTAATAATTTAGTTGCTAGAACCCACTTATCAATCAATAATAGTTTTACTTTTTAAGGATTTCTTCCGAAATAACTTTTCATACAAAACAGAATTAACTGAAAATGAAATCAATTCTACTTAAAGATGGCCAAAAGTATTAAAAAAATGCATTGGCATCGTGTTCTGATATATTCTAAAAGTCGGGAAGTCAGTTAAAAATCGATTGCAAGATTTCTACCGGACAAACAACCACCGGACAAATAAGAATACGAGCTAAGAAAAACGTTGTAATAAAATATCTGAAGCAAGTCTTAGTAAATCTATTTCTAAAACCCGATACCTAAGTCTTATAGTCAAAATTTAACAAAAAATACACGTGTACCTACATTATTTTTGCAATTTTAGACAGTGATATCTAATTACTAATAATACACTAATCACATACAAATCAGAGACACAAATTAAAAATGTTTTCCTCACTTTTACATTAATTATTTTGTTCATTCTAAAAGTATTTTAGTCTATGGTGTCACCTCTGGAATTAACAAGAAAGTTTTATGTGAATGATTTTGATGTGCCATATTAAAAAAAAGAATAATGATTAGAATGTTCAATATTATAAAATAAGATTTACCTAACATAAATTGTATTTATTTAAGCTTTGTCATATTTTGCAGTTATGGAGTGAGGTTCAATTGCCCAGTTCTTTTGATATCTCCAATCGCATTGACCGGGCTTGTAGCAAAATTCACAGGAAATCCAGTTTCTTTGGCTACCGTTCCGAGCATCTTTTTGGCGCTGCCGACTAAAATGAATCTGTTGGACAGGGTAAAGAATCTTGGAATGGATTTAGCACAAGACCTTATTGGATGGTAAGAATTCAGCAACTTGCGACTGAAAATGATAAAGATTATTCAGTGAACATATTCTAATTATTCCTGGTAAAACTTACTGTTAGGCCTGATGCATAAAATGACGACATCATATAAAACTAACTAACTGAGAATGCTATGCATAGGTCAGTAGTCTACAATTTTTTTTGATTGCGTATGGCTGAAAAAAAAAACAACACGTAACGGTGGCAAAGAGTGGCTGTTGGATGAAGAGAAGTCTGTGGCTAACAAGAAAAAAGTGCTATAGCTGGCATATTTATGTGACTTGAATTTGAATGTTTTTTCATATTTAGTATTTTTACATTTTACTAAACACAAAAATATTATATTTTACTTTTTTATAATAGATATTTCAATAAAAAAGACAACACGCACTAAGATAAATAGTTTACTTTGAAAAAGACCATGTCTTCGTTTAAGCCGCGTTGACACGGTCCAAGTACACTTGGACCGAGTGCCATCCAAGCGACAGCTTCATACTAATTATTCCTATCCAAGCTACTCGGACCGCGTTCTACTCATCCAAGTTAGCTTGGATAGGAGTAATTTGTATGAAACTGTCCCATATGAGTGCGCTTGGATGGCACTCGGTCCAAGTGTACTTGGATCGTACTTGGACCGTGTCAACGCGACTTTATCCAGTTTGCTAGCCTCTGGACCACGGATGGGTAACGCGATGCATGTAAAATAATGACTGTGGCAAAAACAGTTACAATTATAGCAAAGCTGCTTCCCATGATTAAAAATTTAATGGTTGCTTTATTAGGACATAGTTAGTTGAATGAATTATTTACACACCGCAGATAAAGTATTCCTAGCATATTTTTTTTTATTTATTATTGAAATGGCTACATGTTCTCTGTATTCATTATTATACACAAATCTCTTCATTGACTATATCGTGAAATCTATAGAATTTACAAAGTTTGCAATAATTTCTAATGACAATGAAACAGGGATTTGAATACCATGTTTTTCTTTCTGATTTCAACCAATATTCATTATTCATGTCAATATCCAGCTATATTTTTATATCGATGGTTTAATGCTCAGATAGGTATTGTATGTCCAGTTTTTTCGAAATTGAGTTAACATACACAAAATGTTCGTCTGCATCATATCTTTATACTGTAAAAATATTGTAGGCCCAAATACGTTATTTTAGAAGATACTGTTCAAATACACAATATGTACATTTCTAATGCATCTCAAATTTTAAACTTCAATTTTCTCAAAACATACTAAAATGGACATACAATATCTGTGCACTAAACCATCGATATATACTTTTTGTCTGTTTAAAGGTGGATGTTAAAGCCAAATCAAAAGGCACTCTATGAGGAATTATTCAAGGCAGAATCACAGAAGGTTGCATTCGATGAACTTTCGTCAAAAATATCTGCAATATTGATTAACAGTCATCCGTCAATAAGTGTCGCAAGACCTCTTCTCCCGAATGCTATCGATATTGGAGGATATCATATTGGTGAATTCGCACCATTACCTCAGGTATAAAACATATTCTTTACTGCTGACAGTTATATTTTATCTGTCTTTCTTAAATAACTTAAATGCATAGAATGCTGATACTGTAAAACAAGTACAATCCTTATGCATAGATGACATTTTACCAGTGACGCCCCTAGATAAAATGCCGCCCCTAGGCTACGCCAAAATGCCGCCTCATTTTTTATCATCCTTGCATCAGTCCAATATCTAATAAATGTGTTGTAAGGACTAAGGATATATTACTAACAAAATATCAGAGTAATTATTCGCAAATCTGCACGTGTCGTTTCTGGTCACCAAGGACGTCGAAGGGCAACGGAAGTAAACTAGATATTGTGAACCCGACAAAGCCAGCGAGCTATTTTTTTAATGGAAATATATTTTCGTTATTACTAAGTTTAGGTAGCTATTTCTATATATTCCAACTGATTTTCTTCGATTTGCCGCCCTTCGAGTAACTGCCGCCCCCAAGCGACGCTCAATCTGCCTACCCCCACGGGACGTCACTGCATTTTACCAAAGTGGTTAATAAATAGAATGGCAACACGGCTTTCCGCGATCAAAATTGTTACCAGTTTTTTAATTAGAAATTTTCCGTTAGATTATTAAAATATTTTTAATTGACATACAATGGGAAAGGTATGAAAACTACTATAAATTAACAAAATTAATATAAATATTAATTAATCAATTGTTGATTATTTTATCAGTGTGTTAATTGAATGTAATATGTGCACACAACGCTGATAAATGATTTTTTTTCATAAATTATCTGGGTTATCAAGGTTCTACTGTATCTGTGGGACCCGAACTCATTAATTTCAAAGCATCCCCTCCTACTATAAGGCTGCTATTAATATTGAAGCATAGCTAAGTAAATAAGAAAGTTGACAAAATATTATAAAAACATTAAATTCTCTGTTCCAGGATTTGCAAGAGGTTTTAGACAATGCAAAAAACGGACTAATTTACTTCAGTATGGGAAGTAATCTGAAGAGTTCTCTGATGCCTAAAGAGACTCAGCAAGGGATTCTTAAGGCTCTTTCAAAACTTAAGCAAACCGTATTGTGGAAATTCGAAGAGGAATTGCCGGGAAGACCAGACAACGTTATCATCAGGAAATGGATGCCGCAAGATGCTGTATTAGGTAGCCAAAAAGCATAAGATATTATTTTCAAATGTTACTTCTCATCCACAGAATTATTTTTCCCCCACCCTGTATTCTAATCACGCGTCTGAGTTGTGATGTTTTGAGTTTCATACAATATATCATCGCGTTGTAACAAAAACTCACCAAATAGTTTAAATAACATTGGTTCGAGACATTTGCAGTTAAAGATTGTGGTACCTAAGCCTACCGAGATTTTAGATCTTGGTGTAAAAATGTTTTCTTTTCTTCATTCAAAATCGCACTGGATAACATATTATGGCTCCAGGACTAATTATTTACATTTGACATATCTCATAAATATTTTCATTGCGTATGCGCGACTTGTCAGATATTGACACTTCCACGGTAACCGTTGGATCACTTCTTTTAAGTTTATATAATAATTCAATAATTCAATTGTCATTTCTAGCCCATCCTAATGTGAAAGTATTCATATCACACGGAGGTCTCCTCAGTTGTATAGAAGCAGTGCACCATGGCGTTGCAATGATAGCTATTCCTATATTCGGAGACCAGAAAGCCAATGCAAGAGCAATCGAGGAAAGGGGGCAAGGACTTACCTTAGACTATGCTAACTTGACTGAGACTTCTCTGAGTTGGGTGCTTAATGAGATTATCAGTAATCCAAAGTAAGTAATATAATGTATTTATTGATGCTTGATAAACCTTACGACTGCGGGTTACCTTCCACTAGAGAGGCAAAAGGCCACAAGGCAGAATATCAGTTGGAGATTGGGTTATGGCAGTGGCGAATACCCTATTTGAAAGAATGGCCAATTGATCTATTTTCTAAATTTTCACTGGCCGCAGTGGGTAAAAGTATTGAAAAATAATGATATAATAGTATAGATACTAGATGAGATATACATTTTATTATTTTAAATTTAATAGTTACATAATTATATGCTACTCCAATCATTCTCCACTTTACGCATTACGTACATATGTTTTTGCACGATAGAACTTAGTTTAGAATTTTGTCATATTCAATGACAAATCTGGTGATGAAGTACATACTTGTTATTTTGGGCTGCATGCGGCCCACGGGTCGCGGTTTGTGCATCACTGGGTTAGGGTATTTACAGGGAATTTACATTTAAAACAAAACAATCAATATTATGATTTTGCATGATTGGTTCTAATACTTTGAAATACAGACTAAGGGGGTAGAGGAGTCAGTCTCGATCCCTCTGTCCTAGATAACGTTCTTAACAAAACGTTATACTCCTATAATACCATATGTTTGATCAGCCATTTTGTATGCAAACAGACCTCCACTATCTTGTTTTTATTGAAATGGTGCTACCAGCATCTGTGCGAATTGAAGTGAAGCTCTTTTACTGATAGTTTTCAGCGAAAACTTAAGTGTCTTATTATATGAAATTATCTATACATAAAATATCTACATATTACTATTATTTGTTAGATTTGGACCATATAATATATGGTTCATATTATGAACTTATCAGTCTTTTAGAAATAGACACCACATAATATAGATATATATCTTTAGGGTAATACACGGTAATATAATCCAGCGATATCTTTAGAATGAAAAAATGTAGCAGATATGTCAACTCTCAGCTGTCAAGGGTCAGTTTAAAACAAATGTTCTACTGTTGCATTGATTGAGGGATATGTCATAACAATTATTAATCAAATTATATAATTACAAAACAAAAAATACCATTCCTTTAAGACTTAAAATCCATTTTTCTTTTAAAAAGGTATGAGCAAAACGCGAAGAGGATAAACAGGCTGTTCCACGACAGACCGATGAGACCGCGGGACGTGGTTGCATTCTACGCTGAGCACGTCATCAGGTCAGGCGGCGCACCGCATCTCGCTCCACCGAGGTTATCAAGGTGCTCGGAACTGCTACTGGATGTCATCGGCCTGATAGCAATTCCTCCGTTTTTAGTCCTCGTATTCGTGGTCATGGCCTGCAGAAAATGCTTTAAGGTGAAGGATAGTGACAAGAAAGATGGAGGAAAACAGAAGAAGAACTAGTTTGTGAGAGGACTGTAATAGAATAAATATATAAATTGTATAATAATATATCTTCTTCGACCATGTCCGATCCTAATAGGATCATATGGGCCTCCACAGAGTAGATGTTTGTATTGACAGATTTTGTTTTTTACGAGAAATGGATGTCAGCCACTTGCTCAACCTATTAGGGCCATACCCTGACACCCACAAATTGAAAAACAATATGTATACTTGCCAGACCCAGGATTCGAACCTGGGGCGTTATAGTCCAACGCTTAAGCCGCGCGGCCACTGTAGGGTTAATATAATATAATATAATATAGTAATATTCAATTATTTTGTAATGATAAAAAATAAAGGTATGTGTCAAACTAACTTATTTTTCATTTAGTCCTCTCCGATGCCATATTTTTTCTGGTATGTTACTGCGGAATTTCCAAATTATGTATGTTCAATGAAGAATGTTAAATTCACAAATCTCGCGATTCGTTGAATAAAAAAATAGTTTATTAAACATACCTCAGAGCAGGGGTAGTCAATCTTTTTATACCTAAATTCTGCCCACTTTTTTATCTCTGTTAGAAGTAAAATTTTCGAACCGCCCACCAGTTCCACAGTAATGGTGATTTATAAAGTAGGGAAGTAACTTTACTTTATAAAATTTATAAAGGTAGGTTTTCATATCCACTTGAACGTGAACTAAACTTATGCGAGGGCTATACAAATAGTATATTTTCTAATTAGAATTTTATGAAAACATAATGAAAATGTTTTTAAAACCCCTACCGCCCACCATGAAAGCTGGAACGCCCACTAGCAATTTTTTAAATATTCACGTTTTTCTGTATGTAATTATTGTAATTATATATTTTAAATTGTATCCTTTTCTTATAATCATGATGGCTGATAATCAAAGTCCTAATAACCGAGGTTCTACTGTACTTATTGTGGAATACTACCTACTCCATAATCTTGTCTAACCTTAAGCCCTCGGTGATTGAAGTAAACACGAAGAGACCCTTCACGTGGCTGAGACATGTGTTCCAGATGCCATCAGAGAGTGCGACACTCCATCCTATTCCTCACCCTGCAGCGGTGCTACAAAAACGATCTATGCGCTGCAGGTCTGGCATGACGGAAGGTGCGAGAGTTGGCAATGGACCAAGGGAAGTGGCCTGAACTTGTGCTTGCTCTACGCCCCAATACTGTGACAGTGTGAAAGAAGAAGAAGAAGACTAATCTTGTTTTATTTTAATTAAATGGGAAATAGTATATCTTGGAAAAAAAATGTATTATTTAAAACATTTTTAAAATAGGTACAGCATTATTTATGGGTGATCTAATATTATGTAACAAAATTTTGTTTGATTATTAAACTTATATTTCCTTCCTCTTATAATGTACAAAAATAATACTACGAGGGTTGTCCAAAAATTAAATACAAATTAATATTATAGTGAAGAAAAAGAACAAAATAACTCGGCGCCAGGTCGGGGTTATGAGCAGGATGACGGAGGGCATCCCATTTGAATGAGTCCAAAAGCGTCAAAAAGACCTAAGCGCTTTTCACACGATTTTGTTTGTGAGCTTCCGTCAGCATTTTGGGCACCCAATGAGCACACCTTTGCATACCCCATTTCTCCCGTAAAAATCGTTTGTATGGTAGACTTACTGACGTCTGGGATCAAAATTGCGAGCTCACAGACTGTCAGACGGCGATCGTCACAAACTTTATCATTGATATTCTTCAACAAAACATCACCAGTTGAGGACCTCCATCCTCTCCCCTCCTCATCATGGATACTCGTTCTACCACTCGAAAACTCAGTACATCACTTCCTGACATTCAGCTGGTTCATCACATTACCATCATTGGATGTAAGATGCCGATGGAATTCAACAGGGTGGTGAGATATCCAGGGTTCCAGTGGCTAGCTCAGGTGTCGATAGAACCCCGGATTCACAAAAAAAATATTTAAACGAAAGAAATTAAATAAAACAAGATCTTTCTTGTTTGTAACGTGGTCTTATATTTTTAATCTTTAGTTTTACAAGCTTATTTTTTGGTTTTTACAGTTACTGTCATCAGGTCCGTATACTTTGGACAAAGGACGCTCAATAACTTTTTTTCTCAGGGTTCTCTTTTTTGAAATTCCTCCGAACCCACGCCGACTTACCAAAGAGCTTTCGTGATTGGCCAAATCTGATCGGATGATCGAAAGATTTTAGCGTTGCGCAATGAGTGGCAAAATTTACAACATTTGAATCCTTATTTATATATTTTATTTAGTCTTAAAATTATCTCTTTCATCCATAATCATTTATACTTTAAAATTTATCTTAATTACACCTCCGCCCAGTAAGTGATTTTCACGCACCGGACGAAGGCCTTTACCTATGAATAAAATATTGACGTAGTTGAGCAGGGAACCAGATCAGACGTTTTATTCAATTATTTATAGAGATCAGGGTAGCGGTTCGGCCCGCTTTTATTTAATATTTATAAACCTCAAGAAAAGCCTGTTGATAACAGGTATGTGTCAGTGGACTCCCTCCTGATTGAGAAACCGAATGATTGAACGCACCTCGAATTCGGCAGGATTCGACAGTGGAGTGTCCAACTCAAGCGGACGCAAAGGAGCTACCGAGCCGGCTCATCACTCGTTCTGGATCTGTGGACGTCTGGACCTGTGATCACCCATGTGTCACATTATATTTATGTGATTTTCTCAAAGCCTGGGTGTTTTTGATTGATTCACTTTCATAACTAATTACACTACTGGTTCACTATACACTATACTACTATAATTGGGCCTCATGTCCTGTTGAAGTGTTAAAAAATAAATTCAAAGAAGATGCTGGGTTCCCAGGGGAGAGATACTAGGAAAGACTGAGTCATTGCTGGGGATAGAATTTGGGGAGGGACGGTGAGATCTGGACTACTGGAGGAAAGCAGCATAGGATCTGACCAAGTGAAAGAACTTCCTGTGGGTAGCCTTCACTGTGCTCTGGGAGAGGCAGATAACCATGAGGGATGAAGAGTCTTGGTCACTCAGAAGATGACTGCATTTTAGAGTGGTCATGATCCTCAGCTATGAGGGAACGACCGAGAATACATGAAAATTTGTGGTAAAAGAAGTACTTTTTGGCCTTATTTTCAAATGTTTAGGCTTCACCTCTATCGAACAAGGTTTTCTTTAATATCTTTGACTTGACATAATTATAGAATTGTCAAATAACCTCTCTTATCACTACAATGATTTTTTTCATATAAAAAAATTACACTTATCCATGACAGTTACAAGATTTCAATGTCGTGCTTACTACAAAGATAAGAGGATACATAAATTTCCTTTTATCAGTTCAATGAATGATACAATCTATTAATTTACAGTTTGTATATTTTTTAGACATTTAAGCTTAACTGATAAACTGATTAAGTGACATTTTTATTACTTATAGAAATATTTACTTATATAAATAATATGGTACTGTTCGGTTATACGGAATACAGCGGAAAACACATTTTGAAAATAGCCGATAAACTGGATTATTTGTTAGTTTAACTTAACCAAACCTAACCTAACCTAACCCAACCTAAACTAACCCAAACTAACAAATAATCCAGTATATCGGGTATTTTTAAAATGTGTTTATTGTGTGTGTAAATTGCAAAAACAGACAACAGTTAATTTAAAGCCTACGAGCATATAACTGGATCCCAGAGGTAAAGTATCATACATGCAAACAGTTTTAAGTGAGGTTAGTCATTGAAAAATGAGTAGGTATATAATCCTGTATGCTACATGTGAAAACCACTGAACCGATTTCGGTGGTTGATGGCTTGAAGCTTGAATGGAAGTTTGGGTCCCAAGAAGAGTGAAAAATTTACTACAACAAAAATCGGATTGGCTTTCGGCTTTTCTATTTTAAGTTAAAGTAGGTATTACTTTAATTACCAGCCGATGTCATGGATCACTCCAAGATATTTTAGTGTTGTAGCTTCCTTGAACTTTCTTATTTTTAAATCTTGTGAATTATTCGTTGAATAAAAAAAGTGATTAATTAATAATTATTAGCATTAATTACGAGAATTATTTATAAATATATAATTAGTGTTATCTCATAGTGTACTACGTAAGGCGCTGGCCTTTCATCCGGGAGCTCCGGGTTCGATCCCAGTGAGGACACAATATATTTATGTGATTTTCTCAAAGTCTGAGTGTTGCGATTGTTTCACATATGAATACGTGTATTAAATAAGGCTCTAAGTACCAAAAAGTAGTATGGCCTGTAGCTACAAAATACCGAGTCATTGCAGTAAAATTTCATGAAGCAGACCTTTTGAAAAATGTAGTTTTACAGTGTGAAGCAATCACGGCAGCTTCTATAATTTTATGTATTAAGAACTCGCAAGTGTCAACACACCATCGTCAGCTATTTTATATTGAATGCCGTTGACCACTGCAGTGCTACTTACACCATTATAAATAAAACACGCCAACGGACTTACAACGTCGACAGGTTTAATTATTTTGCTGTATTTTTTTGACTTGCTTGAGGCACTTAGACTATAGTTGAAGTTATTGGCGTTGGTATGTAGAACATTTTTCAATAAAAATGTCAGTTTTTATTATTTTGGTACTTAGCGCCTTAATTAATACACGTATTCATATATCATGGGATGCTGCCAAAAGTTGGTAAGTCGATAATTATTAATGTGTCTATATATAAAATATGTATGCTAGAAAGAAAATTCAAGGTTATATTATAGAACATGCACATAAAGCACAAAGAAATTAGCATTATGCCTGATTTTGACTATTTTAGGGGGTATGTTTAACTTTATATTCCAATTACTCCATAATATGGTTTCAAACTTACCAACCTTTGGCAGTAACCCCATGATTATATTCTAAAAATAAATGTAATTAACAGCGCTCGAAATGAAATATTTTACGAACCAGAGCGCTCAATATTTTATGAAAATGTTAACATAGTTATCCAATTGCTTGTGTATTTTATAAAAATAAGTGTGTTATGCCGTGTCCACATTGAGAACAAGTTGATGGCAACCTCTTTAAATTTCGATTAAAATAATTTTTGGTCAAACAAATTTTGATAATTATCGTGAAATTTAATGAGGTTACCAGTACGGACAAACTTTTAGATTTTTACGTTAAATGGCAAATCTAGCTCACTGTCAAATTAACATGTCCACGAGAGGGAGCGATAATTTTGGTGATTTTACGAACCGGAACAGCGCTCCGGTGCGTTCCGGTCCATTTCGAGCCCTGGTAATTAATTTTCTGTGTATATTTAAATTAGGAAGTGATGTGTGAAAATAATCAATCACATTAGCATAACAATATTATTAACAATCGTTTATTTTCATACTCATTCTTATGTAAACAAAAATGGTTGAGTTTGTAAAATTTCAAGTAACTACTTATAATATTATAATGTTATCTAAATGAGTATATTTCATTTATCGTAATATTATATTATATTCACTTATTTTTCTTTTTCTTTCCGTCTTTGGTTTTTGTATCTTTTATCTTTGTCTCCATCTTTACGACACCTTTAAAACACTTTCTGCAAGCGAAAACGGCAACCAAAAACAACAACAATGGCGGCACCGATATAAGAACAAATACATCCATAAGTAATTCTGAGCAGCGAGATAGTCTGGGCGGCGACAGATGAGGTGCACCTCCTGTCCTGATGACATGTTCTGCGTAGAAATTTACCATGTTCTGAGGAGTCAGCGGTCTGTCATGGTACAGCTTGTGGAGTCGTTTAGCATTTTCAGTGTATCTATAAAAGAATGTTAGATTAGACAAACATTAACAATAATTACTGTGCCCAGTTGAGAGTCTATGATTGTCGAATTAGCAAACGACAGACTCAGATTCAAATCCTAAAAGATTTAACAAGTAAGTTTGGCGACATTGCAACAACAATGATGTTGGAAGAATTACCTTCTTCTTTGTAGATAGATATTTTATAATTTCTTCTATTTTGTTAACTGTTAATTCATGGTGGAACTGCATTGTATTGTTGTTTTTATTTAATAAAACGCAATTTTTTTATAGTACTTATTCCACTTTAATTAATATATTAGGACCGGTTTCGTCCGCCTCATTGAAAATGTCCCACTGAGGCGGACGAAACCGGTCCTAATATATTAAAGTAGAATAAGTACTATAAAAAAATTGCGTTTTATTAAATAAAAACAACAAGATATTTTATATATGAATGGCAACACTCATAGTCCAGCGCATATGTAAGTCACCAGCTTCTCATCTGGGCCTCAGAGTTCAGTTCCCAGTGGTCACAATACATGTGATTTTATCAAAATTTGTGTGTTTCTGTGATTATTTCACTAGTACTACTACACTACTGTCATTGGTCCTCATGGCCTGTTGCAGTGTTACAAAAATGTAATAGCGCCTGTACACGTGCATGGATTTACTGGCAGCAATAGTGAGTATTTTAAACTATCGTGACAATAACTGTTTACATATAAAAGTGCTGACTGTCTCTCCAATTCATTATTTAAAAGTGAGCGAGACGCGATGTTGTCTTTTTATAGTACTATTTCGTACCATTTGGTAGTGAAAATCGGTCAACCTGAAAATTCATTCATAGTTCGTTTTTTTGCCGGCAGGTTCGCCACTATCGTTCAACTGCGCAGGCGCAGATCGAAAAAATCCTACTGTCACATTCAAAATCAAAACAATCCACCTTATCCACCTCTTCTTCTTCTTATTTTTCGGCCATATTCGCCTCTTAGTTGGAGCATATGGACACCACGCGGCGCCTCCAAGAATTCCTGTTGCTAGACAGTCTTCTTGCATCATTCCACGTCATACGAGAATCCTATAGCTCCGCCGTATACACTCTATAGATATTTAGCGGCCTTCGAAGACGCCGGAATCCGGTTGGCTTGAAGAACAGGCAAGCTAGGTTGAACTTCTCTTCTGGCATCCACAGCACGTGGCCAAGCTAGGTCCAACGTTGCCTCGTCATTCTCAGCATGATGAGAGGCTGCTTGGTGTGTTCTGTTATTTTCTCGTTACTCTAAAAGTCATTCGCACACCCATATCCGTCGCAAACATCTGTTCTCGAAGTTTAGTATACGATTGCTCTGAGCCTTCGTAAGGTGCCATGATTTGCTACCATAAAAGAGTATCATCAGAATGTAAGCAATTACACATCAACTGGATACATTCTACCAGCAAAATTACTGCATGTAAAAAAGTTTTACTCAAAAAGTTTATTTACCTTGGATTAGTAAGCATTTCGTTCAATGCCCATGACAATGTAGTTTCGGTAAGATTTTTGTACTCGACTGTAATGCCATGTCCTCTTTCTACGACTCCTAAGGCATTATAATTCTGGTCTCCGAATATTGGTATCACCAGGAGTGGCACTCCGTGATGCACTGCTTCTGTGCAGCTAAGGAGACCGCCGTGTGTTATGAATACTTTTACATTAGGATGAGCTAGAATGGTAAATATTTATACAATTTTCAGTCTTAAATTTAAATAAATATCTTTTCTAATTAACTATTTTTTTTTATTCAACGAATAATCCACCAGATTTAACATTCTAATTATTGAACATACATGATTTTGAAAACACTTCTGAGAAAATAATATATAACCAATAGAAAAAATCTTTTTTGAAAAAAATACAACACCCAGCAGGAATCAAACCTGCATCTCTCGGGTTTCGCGCCTATACACATAGACCACTATGCTATAGGTATTATACTTAATTTCGACAAATTTTAGCTAATGGCTTTTAATACTCTCTGAAGCGCTTTCCAAATTGAGTTACTATTGGCGATAGGATTTTGTATTTTTAAATCATAGTAGGTCCGTGACTTTGGTTAGTAATTAAAGTAATATCTACTTTGATTTAAAAATACAAAAGCCGATCGCCAATAGTAGCTTAACTCATTCGCTGCTGAGTAGGTAATGATTTTTTAATTGCCCCGTTTAAAATGCACGTTAATTATATTGATCGGCCGCCTGGTCATTACGCGCCGGGTGCGTCTTCCGCGTCCAAAGTATTAATTTAGAAAAACGCTTCAGAAAGTATTAAAAGTCATTAGTTATAATTTGTCGCAATGAAGTATGATGCCTATAAATACAATAGTGGTCTATGTGCATGGTCGCTAAACCTGAGAGATACAGGTTCCATCACTGCTGGGTGTCGTATTTTTTTCAAGAAAGATTTTTTCTATTAGTTATATATTTTCTCAGAAGCGTTTTCAAAATTATGTATGTTAAATATCTTTTCCTTTAGTGCTATTGTATTAAATTTGAATTGAAGGAGATAAGATCAACGTTCAGATTCAGGGAATGAAGGTGACGTATTCTAGAGGCGATCATAGTCCACGTCAGGTGGTAACATAATGATACCGGCTAAACCATGGCATCCTCAGAGGATCCAAGGCCATGAGGCCTGAATCATCATTGGGCTGATTCATGCAAACATGAACAGATCGACTGCGAGGCAAATTTCTAGCCCGTAAGCTTAGATGTATGAAAATTAATTTATAGTCGCCCTTTTGCAAGTTCTACAAAATTTAATGAAATCATTCTAGCCCTTAATGTATGTAAAATCCTGCATTTTCTTTATACCTACATTAATTCTAGAAGCAAGCAAAGTAAAACCTAGCGTCATTATAAATTTTATACTTATTCAATTTTAAACATACAAGCAAGCTGTAATTTAGTGCAGTAATGATAATCCCAGCAAATGCAGTCCCTTTCAAAGCATGTACCTGGAAAAGGTCTGCTTGAATATTTTTGTGGTTAGCAAAAATTCTCAGAAATATGACACCCAATATACCTACCAGCCAGGTACATAGGGTGTAAAGGCTGTCCTTTTGTCATTTTTCAGTGACAGAATTTGTAGGTAATATTTTTAATTCTTGCCTGAGTTAACCTACTCCAAAAAGGTTGATTCATTCGGTTTTCGGACTCTCGAGGAGCGTGACGTCGGCTGTGGCGCCGCGCTCGCCGGCATCACCGCCATTTTAAATTTATTTATTTTTTTTTAAATATTTTGTACGCTGTACTTTACTGTATTTATATTCCGAACAATAAACGGCCTGTTTTCGCCTGTACTTCCGCGTTGTCAATCAACATAAGCATGTCCCCGAAAGAAGAAGCAGACGATACCACCATGACTTGACGATGACATTACATCATCAGGGGGGGTCCAGCGCTAATACCTACCCCCCCCCCCCCATTCGGAGGTGACAATAATATATAGAACATATTATTTTTCTACGCTTCGAAAAGTCTCTTTTAAATTTTTACCTAATATCGACGCTTGCGGCATCCATTTCCTGATGATAACGTTCTTTGGTTTACCCGGAAGATCCTCTTCGAACTTCCACAAGACGGTTTGCTTTAATTTGGAAAGCGATGTAAGAATATTAAGTCGATTCTCTTCAGACATTTCGGAACTCTTCAGATTACTTCCCATGCTGAAATAGATTACTCCATTCTTTGCTGAGTCCAAGATTTCTTGTAAATCCTACAATAATATAAGATTATTATTTCAATAACAATAATTAGATATAATTACGGTTTACTAATTCAATTACATACCTACATAGTTTAAAATTATAAATATATAAATGTCCTGTTATTATTAATTATTCACTTCATTCTTCAGAAAACAAACAGTGACATGACAGCGATTGTCCAATGCACCATAATATAAAGAAAATGTACAGAGCATGCAATAATTATGAATGGTAAATAAAAGAACTTTCAGTAGAAGAAAAATTGATACTGTTCGGTTATACGGAATACTGAATACGGAATACTGAAACGGAATATTATTTTTTAGGTTAACCTAACCAAACCTAACCTAATCTAACCTAACCTAACCCAACCTAACCTAAACTAACCCAAACTAACAAATAATCCAGTTTATCGGCTATTTTCAAAATACGTTTTCCGCTGTATTCCGTATAACCGAACAGTACCAAAAAATTACATAATTACTAATAGTAGTAATAACAATAAATATGCAACAATACCTACAATAGAATAGCATACAGTGAAAATGAATGAGTAAGCAACAGAATGTAAAAATAAATAGAACTATAAATTTATAACCCGTTTACACATGCATGGATTTACTGCTGACAGTACTTATAAAAATAAATTAAATGGCCATAACAAAAATATGCACGTGTAAACATGTATTATAGTGCAAGTCGCAGTAGAACGATAATGGCGAACCTGCCGGAAAAAAGACGAACTACACAGCGCAGATTCTCATTTTGACTCAAGACCAGATCAAATAGCACTATACAATGACAATATCGCGTCTCGCTTCCGCTTGATAATGAAATTGGCGAGACGGTCAGCACTTTTGCGTGTAAACAGTTATATTTAAAATACACACAATTGGTGCCAGTAAATCCATGCACGTGTACAGGCGCTATTAATCTACTTAATACACCCATAAAAATTAAATAATTTAAGAAAAATATATCAACGTTCATGATGCTATCAAAAAGGTTAACCACACGATATACATATACGGCATCATGAAACGTCAATTGGTTTATTTTAGGCAGGTTTTAATTATTGAAATTAAAAAACTAACCAATGCCATCTGTAACTTTTATTCTTAGTTTAACAGCCAATAAGTATGTTTGACCGACAAAATTTAGTGTGCACTATTTATGACGGATCTCCGTAGTCTACCCACACCCCTTACCAGTGGTATGTAGTGGTATTAAAACTTCTCCTAACTCCTTATAAATGACTCGACAAAATTACCAGGTGGCAGTGCCACCTGTCAACATTATTGGATGTGACGGTACTTCACTCTAAGCATCTGTCAAACTATTATGAAATTATCCCAACATCTGTTTTATTTCACAACCTGATTAAAATAAATGATTCCTTTCATCAGTCGTCAGTTTATTTTTCAAATTTTGAATTTCCGTTTATGTGTATATTTTCTCCCCCGTTACCCGTCGCTCTCTCCTACACATTTATATGTATACGTTTTCTCTCATGCGTTACAGACAAATAAACAAATACATACACAGATAATATATAAATCAAGACAAATATAATTATATTGTAAAATTATATCACTTAGGCATTAGTACATTAGGGATGCCAAAAGAGTATTGAAACTTTTTGACCAAAGCTTCGATACTTTGGCTTAAATTAAATTACCTTCGGCAGTGGTTCTGTTTTCCCAATATGATATCCTCCGATTTCCACAACGTTTGGCAACAAAGGCCTAGCGACGCCAATTGAAGGATGAGTGTTGCTCATTACAAGCGAAATCTTGGAACCTATATTCTCAAATGGAACCTTCTTTGCTTCTTCGGGGAACAGTTCTTCGTAATTGGCTTTCTGGGCGGGGTTCAATAGCAACCTTGCAACGAGAAAAAAATTTTATCTTGTAGTTTACGAACTTGAGGCACCTTCATATATGATGTCACGCTTGGGGGGGGGGGGTTTATATAATGAGATGATTTATAACGAAGGGAATAGGAAGAGTTGTATAAAACGGTTGTATCACAAAACCAACAAAATGTCAACTCATTTTTTTTTTAGAAAAAATATTGCATGAGAACATTATACAGTACACTCTCAGTAATCCGCCGCTCGATTATCCGACAACTACTATAATCCGCCGTTATTTTTACTACTTGAAAGCACCAAAGCAAGCTCTATAATTCTGCCGGTATTCGATTATCAAATTCAGTAGTCCACCGCGTACAAGTATACAACGCAGATGAGACGGATTTATTTTGGAAACTTCTCCTTCGTAAAACGTACGTTCATAGCGAAGAAAGTAATGTACCAGGGAGCAAAGTGCCCAAGGATCGCATCACAATTATTCCGTGCTCCAATGCAACCTGGACACACAAACTGAAGCTTTTGGTCATAGGGAAAGCCAGGAATCCTAAGCCATTCAAGAATATCTGCCTCACTGAACATTGGTTGTGTCTAGTGATTTACTGTTTAATAAACTTAGTTTATTAATATGTATAAATTAGTAAATACTTGATTTTGATTATAAATAAAACCGTAATTTACTAGTACAAATTTCTCAAAAAAAACTATTTTTATGAAAGACTACGGTGATTACTGAGAGAGTACTGTACTGAAATTGTTATTTTCATCTAATTTGGTTTATAATGAATGTGGGGATTTTAAAAAATGTGACCTAATTTAGACAGGGGAGGGGAGAATTAAAAATTTATTGTAATAAAAATACATCAGTATATTGTGTATTACAATGTCAATCGGTAAAATCACTGAAAGGACACTGAGCGAGACAAGGCAGTACAACAAGCGAAATCCAAGCACTATCAATGTTAGCGACCATAGACAATTATTTTTTATATAGACAAATAAAAATTTTCAACAATTTTTTTAAATAATAAAAAATAGAATTTGACAGTTTCAACCTACTAGGATAATTCTGCATTCGTCTACTGTAATGTATCTTACCAGCCAATAAAATCCTGAAAGACGAGCATTCCAGTATTGAGTGTTCTCTGCCATAGGTTCATGTGACCTGTGAACGGTAAGAAGACGTTCGGCACCGTCGCTGGGGACAGAGGATTCCCTGTGAGAGTGGTTAACCAGCTCATCATCGATATTGGTGACAGCATTATTAAAGGAGTGTTGAATTTCACCGCAAATCTGGCAAACAAATCATAATTAAATATATGTATATTACATAAATATTGTTAAGTATTAAATTTTGTAATGTGTGTTTGTTGATAAATAAATGCCATAGTCCAATTTTATTTCGATTATATTTAAGTAATGCAGTTAAAGCCAGCCACAAACGTAACTGCATACTTGATTGGTTATACTTGCGCAATATTTTTGCACAAGACATGAATGTGTGTATGCAGTGACGTCCTGTGGGGATAGACAGGTCACGCGTTGCATAGGGGCGGCACATAATAAAGGGCGGCGAATGGAAGAACGAATACAAATATTACAACTTTCGCGAGCAGTGATACTTTTCCACCAGCCAGTTACAAAAATATCGAATTGACTCAAAATATTTATACAGTGAAACCCCGATTCTACGGTTTTCAAGGGACCCTAAAAAACGATAAATGCGGGATATATAATTTTTTTTTTTTTTAAACTCTTTTTTCTTCTAGATTTTTTTCGACATGTTGAATTATTTTTAGTTTCTCAGCTAGAGTGATACAAGATGCGAGGCAAGCCTGAGCGCCGACTGACCTGTGCAAACAAAGCGACGCGACTGAAAGGTATATAGACCTATATGTATCATAAACATATCATAAGGTCTATATGTATCATAAACAATTCTACAAAAGCGAAATGAAAAATATTCAACAAAAACGATCAATCGGGATAGTATTTGTGATGGGGTATTTAGATAATAGATCGAGGAAAACGATAAATCGGGGAACGGTTAATGCGGGATTATTTAACATTGTTCTTCTGGAAGATCTGGAAAACGATTTATGCGAGGACGGTAGATCGGGGTTCCACTGTATTATACATGTAATGTAATTTTGATCTTATTAGAATCGGACATGGTCGAAGAAAAAAAAAAGTAATTTGACATTCTCACCCGACAAATATGTCATTGAAGAAATGTTCTACGATCACCAAATCAAACGTTTCATGTTTTTCAGTCATCAATTTTTTCATTTCACTATTCTCCAGAACGACTTTTGTCAACGGTCCAGTAAGGGTACTAAGTTTAAAAATCATGCCCATTTTCGATTGTGTTACGTTGAAGCCGACCATCGGGCTATTTTTACCTTAAAAAATTCTTAATTAGTCATAGTATCAAGATTTAGTTTCAAACAAACAATTTTATTGCATATTCACATGGTGAAAAAATTTAAATATTATTATTTAGTATATTAATAAGAGTAATAATGTAAATTTAGTTAAAATTATATTAACTAAAAACTAAAATTATATATAAATTAGCATAATGAAGTATTTTTTTTTGCCGTATGTTTATTAAAAACAGAAAATATTCCCGGGGCCCGCCAAAAATTATCCATTTGACGAAAAAGTTTGTGAACCCATGATCTAAATGAAGTGATCTTCACGTTTGAGACAGTTGTCTTTAAGTCTACTTTGTGACATTCATTTGCAAGCTCCTGTACAGTAGGTATCCTGAAGGCCTTGCTCAAAGATACAATGCTTTGTCCATCTGAACGTTACTCTCATAAAAGAACCCAACTCGAACAGGTTAACCACTACATTTTATCCTTCAATTACATAACGTACAGTAATTATGTAATATTAAAAATTTATTCAACGTTTATCTTGACTTGTAAAAATAATTTAAGCTCTCATATACCTACTGTCTACAACTACAAGATCACTATTACATAATATAGCGTGAAATTAATTATTATTGATTATCAGATGTCAGAAATCATAATTCTGAAAAGGTTCCTACTGAATATTAATGCCTTGTGTTCGTGTTTCCAAAATCTGGCAACTCTGTATTTATAACATGTACCCTTAACATGGACAGATTAAAAATGAATATAAAATAGACTGACACCTAGATTAAATTTTGTAGAAAAATTGAAAAGAGTTTACTAAAACTGCTACAACTTGTTTAATGTTTGTTTAATTTCAATATTTTTTCAAAATAGTTTAATTTACAATTAATTGTCTTTTTAAATAATATGTAGGAAATTTTGTAGGGTTTTAAGAAATACTTCAAAATCAAAAAATATTCTTTTTAACAATGACAAGCGGCGCCAAATTGACAACGATTGTCCAGAATCAATTGGTCAACAGTAGGCCGTCAAATTGGTGTCGATTGTCTCCAATGGGATATTAATAGAAGAATTATGAGAAATAGTTATTAGTCATTCACTCAATCTAATAGGTCGTCATGCTCCAGATTGAAGAAATACTAAACTATTTGTGTTTTTGTCAAGCATATGGTTTGAGCAACACTTCAAGTGTGGACATTTGGCCACTCGTCTACCATATGCGCTTCATGGCATGAAATATACAAATATAATAGTTTAATGCGGTTATTAGTATTCAATAAATATCTTTATACCTTTTTTCATTTCTAATAATTCATGGATATGAATTTCACGATAAGCAGGTTTTTCAGATTTATATGCAGCCACCAAAGTAACCTAAAATTGATAAAAATCTATTAATAACGGATAAATTCAAAAAACTGCAAAAAAAATGCTTTAGTTCGGAGTAGATTGGGATCTAACAAAAATACTAACAGACAATACCTTTAAAATATCTCCCAATGAGCATTAATATAATAAAACAATATATAAAAACTAGTTTAATAATTTTATTTAATTTCACTTTCATGTAACGAACGTATGCCATAACTGTAAAGCATCTAAAAATCTGTACATGCAAGGCCGGCCATAGAAAATGAGCGTGTATTATACACGCATATATCACGCATTTTCAAGGAAAAAGGAACTAACCCACATAGAACAAATTTTACAGGAGAGGCAAAAAACGGTTTTTGAATGATTTTGGTTTAATATTAATAAAAAAAAAATAGGCACAGACATTGGGTGCATGATAATTAATGATTTCGTGTAATATCTTTTCGATCTACTAATAATTAAAGAAGTTATTACAGAAAATCATTAAAATTGAGGGTAAATGCTTTTTTCCTTAAATTAAAATTTAATTAAAGCTTAATTAAAACCTGAATTTAGATAATAAATCGGCATTTGCGGCTTACTTCCTTTTTACAGAACGTGTATTTAGTTGTATACATTGTCAAAATCTAATAAAAGCACTTTTCGAAAAATCAAGGGTTATGCCCTTTTTCCTAAACACAGTTGATATACTCCTATCTCTAGTGACCATGGTGTCATTCTTAACCGATATACAAGTCTTTATGATATACTTTTAATATATTTCTAAATAATGATGTTTCTAAGGTTTTATTTTTTTATTCATTTAAAGGGTTAAGGCTTCTTCAGATTGTGACAGACAGATGGTGTGGTTTTATTAATAAATTACTACAAACATTGATCATTTTAAATACGAAGAATGTGTGACTTGTACCAGAATTAAAGCATTCATATTATAATACAAATTAAGTTTATAAGTGCCAGTGAAAGCACATACCGAGTAAATTAATGTACTTACATACGGCAGTCAAATAAATCATCATTATTTAGAATATTTAAATGGGAAAAATAAAGCTATGGCAAACAATTTACCCAATGATCGAATAAAATCGGTGGATAAATACGACTTGAACTTCGCAAACCGCCCAACACCCACACTCTTAAAATAAAAAAAATATAAGAATTCATCAAGGGAAGAGACAAAATTTTATAAATAATAAATAATTTTACACCGACGTAGAGAATATTTATTTTAAAACAGTGCCAATTCAACGACAATAAAAATGTTGAGAAGTCGCCATCATGTATAGCAATAGACAAAAGGCCCCCTCTAATCCAAACTCTTTGTATAACGTTGATCATGTTCAAATATACCAACCTCATGTTTATTGTCGTGTAATATGTCTGCGATCGCTTTTCCCAAATTATAATGGCTTCTGGCAGGAAGAGGATTCAAGATGAGGATTTTGTAACTTGAAACACCAGAACAGCACAGAACTGACAGCACCAGCAATGATGATTGGAGCCACATCATAAACGATTTTTGATGACTGGAAATTTAAAATATAATATGTTAATAAAGGTACAATACAAAATGATTACTTCTTTAAAGATTGTGCTACAACTAGTAACATCCTGCGCAGTTATTCTTAGCAGTTTTAGCACGTTTCCGTTATTCTCATTGGTTTAAATTTATAGAGATATAGAATTACAAATTAAATATCTATTTTCCGTAGTGTCAAATTATAGCAAACTCGGTAAGGAGCTGACCGCAATAATAAAATTCCGCATATCCGTTTTTCACTTAGTCAGGTCATCCATTGACACAAACGCCAGATAATAGCTGACTCGATTATTTCAATAAAACGAATATTATTTTGTTTGTATAAATAGCGAATAATAATTCATCAAAAATGTCACTCAAATATACGTTTCCGGTCGATTACTATCTCAATCTCCGTATCGTCCCGCACAACATCTCATTGTACCGAGATGCAGACCTCGGATCCGTATCATAAGTTTAGTATTGTAACATACTATTGTACCGACCGTTACGCCGCAAATAAAACTCATTCTTGCATTCATTTTCGACTTCTTCATCATCATCCTCAACACCATCGACCCTCACATCGACGACTCCTAGATTGGTGACCCCGACGTGGAACACAAATTAACACGGAAGCTATTCCATACACAAGGCTGTTATCAGTGGTTATCGGCGGTTATCTACAATAATTGGGTAAAATCGTAATACAACGAAAATTTAAGTTGGTAGACATGCGTGGGAAATACGTCTCTTATTCGGTCAAATTCGGATAACTTTGTGCTGGCATAGATATGTTTTTTTCCACCCGAACCTGGAAATGCTCATAATTTTGTTCTGGAACGTCAAACATAACATAACCTACAATTTTATTAGTCATATTACAGCATGTAGTAAAACAAATATTATGTTACTACTAGCCCCTCGATATTTGACAGTTCGCGGGTAATAATAAATTGAGGCAGACTAAGTGCGCGCCTGCACAACGATAGTGACGAACCTGCCGGCAAAAAAACAAACTACTTACCATAAAATAGTACCAAATGACAACAACGCGTCTCGCTCTCTCTGAGGCATGGTCTAATAAGATCGTGAAAACGACGCGTGACGAACAAAACATAATTTGTCATAAAATTCAACATGCATCCATTTAATGTTATGTTTATTGTTATATTAGTAATAATAATAATATATTTATTGACATGTTTTCTTTT
Organism: Rhyacophila brunnea; assembly: GCA_022495005.1. NCBI lineage: Eukaryota > Metazoa > Arthropoda > Insecta > Trichoptera > Rhyacophilidae > Rhyacophila > Rhyacophila brunnea. Next base: position 750,299 of record JAGYXB010001042.1, read on the forward strand.
TCGAGTAAATGCGTAAAGTTTTTTAGTCATCTGTACACGATTTAAGAATATATTCCTCCGACGCCATCACAAAACAAATGGACGTGCTCACAGCTCGACTATCGCTCTCCGATCGGGAACGAATGCGAATTTTCATCCCACCTATTGTTGAAAATTATTTGCCGTTTCACTGCTGTATGCTCTTAAAGAATGAGATATGAGAGGCAGTCATACTATTACTTTATTACAGTTAACTATCAGTAGGGATGTCACATATAAAGAAAAGGTATCTATATCTAGTATCGGTATCGTATTGGAAGAAGAATATCAATATTTGCGCTTGCAATCATCAGTATCGAACAGTCCCTGTATAAAGTTCTGTTTATTCATGGAACCTTTTTTGACATCCCTAATTATTGCAGATTGTGACTGGACAATAATAAACAAGATATATTATGCTGTTATTTATTTATTATTTCAACTATGATATTTGTACTTTGTATTATTATTGTCCAAAATGCATAAGTCTAGTGTCAATTATTATTAAAGCAAACATCAACATGATAACACTGACATTGGGTCTTCAAGTTTCTATAGTTTGTATCTAATATAATATGCTATTCAAAACTATTATCACAAAGAATTGTATAATACAGTCGAACTTGGTTATTATGAGAAAGATGGGACCGTCTGAATTTGCTCGTTATATCGTTATATAACATTTTTCGCGCCACATTCTATTTAAGCATAGAACATAAAAAATCTGAAAACCATCGTAAAAATCCCCAAAACAAGCATGGCATCCATAACCTACAAAAGAAGTTGTTTATTGTAATGAAGTGCTGAGCCGCAGGCGCTGGTAGGTACCTACTGACTTCACAAAGCTTGGATTTTTTACATGCAATTTCAACCATATGCGTGGAGACTTTTTCAATGTTGTCGGCGAAAACACCAATTAGGTAACTACTTAGACACTTAACTAGTGTCATAAACAAAATCCGATCCCGGCGGCATCGGTCAAGTTAACTACCCGGTCGGATTACATTGATTAGGGTGGAAAATGTTGTTTTTAAACAATCGACACATTAACAGTTTTGCTCGGTATACCCGAGAAGTAGCTCGTTATAAAAGTGAATAAATGTGTGGAGAAAATCATAAACTAAAACGTCAACGAATGTTTCCTCATTACATCCGAGATCTCACTATATCCGTGATCGTAATAACCAAGTTGGACTGTATGTAAATTTAAAAGTTTGCAAACAGCGTTCTTCAGTGTGTAATTTAAATAATGTGTCACGGTGCGAAGAGTTGAGAACCACCGCTCTGCTAGTTTTATCATAGATGGTAGTATATATATTACAATTCCAAGAGTAAATAAAACTAAATTACCATGTTTACTCCATATGGGCAAAGGTTATATTATTAGATTTTTCATGGCTGTTCACCTATTCAATTGGGTCCTTGCTCTGGATCGAAAACATATTGAAAAACAACATGTATTTTTTTTCAAAAACGGGATCGAACTCTTTACTAACTACGTTAATGCCAATAGATATTATCATCTCTAATGTTTACAAATTTAATTGTTTTTAAGGCGTATCTCGTATTTGCCCTAAAATTATATAAAATTTTCTACAAACACGTGTCTCAATTTTTGTCAGTTTTGAGTTGTTTGATGTAATAAATTCAGAATTTGAATACACCACTAACACGTATCTCAAAACATACTTTATAACAATAATAGAATTAAGTAATGACTAAAAACTCGTATCACAATAAAAGAGTTTTCTAAATATTATAAACTCGTATCTTGAGTTACGTGTTTGTAAGTGTACAGAATACTGAACTCCGACAGATGATTATACTGCAGTTCTTTCTCGTAAGTCAAGATTGTTTACTGCAGTAATATTGTGGAATGATTCACAGTAAAGTTGCAATGCATTCTCGTATCTTCGACAAAATGACTGATCGGTCGAAAGTATAGTGCGATAGATTGAAGAAACATAACATTTTTTTCATGAAAATATGTGTAACTATACTAAATGGATATTTTTCATAGAAGAAAATTTATTTCTGAATTATTTGCCTCTCCTGAAAATTTGTGTTTTTGAGATACGTGTTTGTAGAAAATTACCGACGAATCCCATGATAATACACTTAAAAAATATACATAAACCACGTCTTGTATGAAGGTCCAGATTTACACATTTAATTTTATCGTAGTTTTGGCAATTAGTTACATGTTATTGGTCTATCTTGAATATATAATAATATGAATTCTCATGTCTAATTTTCTCTCTTCTCTTTCTTTGTTCTTCTCTTTCATGTCTAATCATTTCAAAAATCAATTCATGAAAACGTCGTACTTCAAGTTCATACAATGTAAAAATTTACAAACAAAATGATTTAGAACGAGGATTAAGACTGTTTTTACAGTCTCCTGACAAGAATTGTCTTGTTTTCATAAGTTTTACGAAATAGAAAGTCGATAAATAATTACGTAATTAATATAAGCAAAAAATATAATTTTGAGGTTACCTTTAGTTAGTCATTAGAGAATCCAAACTTATCGGTAGCTGTTACACTGTTGGAATGAATAGGAGGTACCTACAAAATAGATAAGGTCCTAAACAAATATTATATTATCATGTATCGTTTGATCAAATCTATAATTTAAGTCACAAATATAAATTATTTGATTGATTATTCATACGTGGAATACAGCATAGACCAGTGGTGGCGAACCTATGGCATGCGTGCCATCAGTGGCACGTGATATGATTTTGCATGGCACGGTTTTGAAGAGAAAAAAATACCTAATAATAACGGCGACAGAGGATGCCGCACCGCGAACCTCTAATTTTGATCGATTTACAATGCTTGAGACCACTGTAGTGAGAGAATGCCTCATCTGATCAGAGCAATTCTGGGGTCAATTTGTGCGTAAAGAAGCAAACTAATCAATAATTAACAAACAATCTCATTTCTACTCACAAAAATGACTGCACTAAATAAGAAACAAAAACTTGGTGAAGCGTAGTAATTCTGGCAGACAGTTTCAAAATTGGTGGACCGAAATGTATGGCATAATTGAAAAAAGTGATAAATCTATATGTGCGCTATGGTCAGTGAGTGTTATCTCGAACAATCAATTTTTAATAGAAATTTTACATTTATTATATTTTACTATTTTACATTTATTATAATAAACTATTTTTCCTAATATCGTCGCCGTAGATGTCAAGGAAGCCAAGCCACAAATTTGGCGAAAGTGAGTAAAGTACACAAAAGCATTTTAAAATCATCAAAGATGCAGTGGTCAATGGATTTAAGCCACAAAACTCTTTTGTCTACATTTTTTGTACTTTTCAATATTCAGTGGTCAAGAGATATAACACACATAACTTCTAAGATACTTTTAGTGATTTGTACAAAATAATAAAAAGATAACACCAAAATGTATATTCTATGTTGAAAGTTTCACCGTTATATCTTAAAAATAAAAAAGTTCAATAAAAAAATGTTACTTTTACTGTCACACAAAATCTTTGAGTGCCTGTTTCTCAGCATTATGATTTTGTGGACTGGCTCCCTTGACATCTACAGCGACGATATATGGAATACAGCTATATAATATTCTGTTGATATCTAATATTTACAATCTAATCAATTCCAGACTGCCAGCCGACAAGACAGTTGTAATCTCCCTCGGTAATTAATTACTTACATAATCTCAACACTCATTTAACTGATGTCCACAATACGTATTATTATCGCTTAAACCAGTGTTACTCAAATGCTGAGCCGCAGGTTTTTAAAAAGTTAAAAACTTGCTCAAACTAGAAGTTCTTGTAAGGATGAATTGTTATGACACGTTTCACTATTTGGTTGATCACCATTTACGATGCATTATATATAACTGCGCCATCGATTTTTCGGCACTGGGACAACTGGACACCAGGACAAGTGGGCGCCGTACTTTCGTAAAATAAATAATGTTCCTTAATGAAATAAATAAACGTTCGTTATGTTTTTATAGAGAAAGTAAACGAGGAAGTTTAATAAGTTTCTATCTACTACTTAGTAGTTTTAATTGATATTGCCCTTAACATAATGTTCTTTATTGAGGATTGACAATTAGTATGTCTGACGCTTCATATAAAAATAAAAGAATTCTCTTCTCGTTGAAACTTAAACAAATACAAAATTAAATCATTATCGACATTATCGTGCATATTTAAATTCTCACCAACTATTAAATAATATATATTTTCATAGTACCTATAATTCACAAACGTCTAATTATTTTCGAATTTCATTCGATAGCGTAATGTCCAGTTGTCCCGCCAATTGTAATGTGCAGTTTTTATTCGACGTATGACATAAGAACAGACCAAAACTAACACTACCTACAAGTACTTATTTCTTGATTACAGTAGATTATATAAGTTTTTATGTCACACGTCGAATTAAACAAGGCGCAAAACCTGCACATCCATAATGCACCCAAATTATAAAAATCGGTAACGATTTGATTACTATTCCCAGAGAAAGAATCCATTTATATCATAGACTGATGAAATATCAGTTACCTTGTAAAATAAACTGATCTGCTAATCAAGAATTGAAAAGGCATTGGTTGCTTTCTTATGAATCAAATTGAAAATCAAATTCTTATATCTCTATGGCAGTGGTGCACAAACGCGGCACGAAATGGCATTTGTTGCAGCCCAAAATAACAAGTATGTACTTCATCACCAAATTTTTCATTGAATATGATAAAAATCTGTGTTCGATATGTGAACAAATTATGCAGTAGCAACGGTATGTAATGTAAATCGTCACTGATAGAAAACTTAATGCTATTTTTTTTTTTTAATATGATTATATTTTCACAGGTATATATTTGCGACCGAAATTCATCTTTTTACAATGAGTCACACCGTCTGTGGTGCAGGTGCAGTATATTTTTAGATTATTGTTTTCAAAACGCGCATTTTAGTGTTAGTTCTCCAGGAATTTCGTCAGTGCACGACGTTTGCGAATCGATATTCAAAAATAGCTTGACTTAACAGAAAAAATACAGTTCGATTATGAAACATTTGTTTGTGTACATATGTATGTATAGTTCTTATATATAGTTCTTTATGTACTTTTATTGTTTTCTAACAAATTAATCGTGTCTGAACTAATTTTCTTCGTGCACATATTATACACGTAAAGCGGAGTGGAGAGTGATTGAAGTTGCTGATAAAATTATGTAACTATTAAATTAAAAATAAAATATCATTATTTTTCAATACTGTTACCCTTTGCAGCCCGTGAAAAATTAAAAAATGGATAAAATGAAATCAAAAAGCTTGTGCACTTTTTTTTTCATCAAATCCAAATTTTTGTATTTTTCGAATAATCTTCAGGGTATACGCTGTATATGTCTGAAATTAACTACCAAATTAAATAATCATCTCCTTCTTGGTTGTTCCCTCTTTTAAAAATTAGAAAAGAAAATCTTTCATCTTTTGAGCGACCAAGACTTTCCACCCCTCTCGATCCTGTTTCGCCTTCCCTGGACCTAGTCTGAACGTAGCACTAGCATTTGTAACGCTGGCCGCTAATTCACAACAGCTGCACAACAGTTTAATTGGTTTACTATAGCTAAACATCTTAAAAACGGACCTGCGCGGAAGCACGCTTACTTTCATGCGCATAATAGTAGGTGTTTAAGTGGAAAAAACAGTACAATTATGATAGGTAGATATATTATATTTTTATAGAAATGATTTTCACAGTATGCGTTTTTATAACAACTTTACTAAAAATATCAATTAAAAAACTTGAATATTATAAAAAAATGTGATTGGGTCATCGATATATTTAATATGTATACTGTTCACTTCTACTTATTAAGTCATAATTTGTGTTCTAATTATTTAATTAATACATACCTGCAGCAATATAATCAGTTGATGTGGGTTTAATAATTTATTTCCTTCCAAACTCAATAATCACCCAGTTTTAATTAACATAACTATCATAATACTAATAGGTGAAATTATTTCAATTTATTTTTCTATTGTTAATTATCGAATAATAATTGGGCTTCTAGTGAATAGGCACATACTGACTGAACAAGCAGCCTCAGGCATTTCCTTGGCGAAAATCGCTGCGGCAGCTCGCAACAAAATTAACGTCACCGTGGATCGGTTGTGGCAATGCTCGGGCGAGGCGGCACGTGCGTTTGCCTCAGGCGAGTTGCGTACTGACTGAGCATTTTGCCTCACAAGACTTTTACGTATATTTTCTATGGCGAAGCTGCCTCGCGACCATGCGAGGCTGCTCGCTCAGTCAGTACGCACCTAATTAGGTACTGCGATTAGAATTGTTATAAATTAAAAACCTAATTTAGCCAGATTGGTTTTCTCAAAAAATGACAACACAAAAAATCTTCTACACACGACTAAAGTGACTTTCTGTTACCGCCGAGATCTTGTTGTGAACAGTAGTTTAATAATTTATTCATATTGAAAGTATCTTTGATGATTTTCTACACGTAATACAGACTGTTTCCTTCTTAGACGCTCATGTACTGGCTGAAAACAGCAGAACACAACCAAACATCAAATGAATACGGGTATTAATTAAGGCGCTAAGTACCAAAAAAATAAAAACTGACATTTTTATAGAAAAATGTTCTACATACCAACGCCAATAACTTAGTCTAAGTGCCTCAAGCAAGTCAAAAAAATACAGCAAAATAATTAAACCTGTCGACGTTGTAAGTCCGTTGGCGTGTTTTATTTATAATGGTGTAAGTAGCACTGCAGTGGTCAACGGCATTCAATATAAAATAGCTGACGATGGTGTGTTGACACTTGCGAGTTCTTAATACCTAAAATTATAGAAGCTGCCGTGATTGCTTCACACTGTAAAATTATATTTTTCAAAAGGTCTGCTTCATGAAATTTTACTGTAATGACTCGGTATTTTGTAACTACAGGCAATACTACTTTTTGGTACTTAGAGCCTTATTTAATACACGTATTCAAATAGTTCACTTTTACGTTGTTGGACTATAAAAGTGAATGGATGCATTTATTACTGCATTCAATATGTTTACAATGGATAGAGGTCGATGAAGGTGTCCCTGGGTATATCACATCATGACTGATTTTCGTAATTTTAGAGTTGATTATCAAAAGTGCAAACAAAACTTGATTCTTTTTTCAAAGCAGGATTACCAAATGCAAGCGTGTTGACATCGAACATAAATGTCACTTCAGTATATATCATCCGAAGACGAATAAACAGGATTTTGATGGTTTTTATATAACGTACTTTCAGCTTTAACGGACACCCTCTCACCCAAATTAGTCCGTTAATAGTCCCCAACTTTCATTCTACTTTCTACATTCTATTATCTTTCATACAATTCGCTATTTCATACATTTCTTAATATATGGATTTTTGATAATGCAAAAACTGTATGCTTCCATGCAGTCTAGTTCGCCACTATTGTTCTACTGAGCAGGCGTAGGTCGAAAAAAACTGTCGTATGAAAATTCAGAAGCTTCCAAACTTTTTTGATTCATGCAACTTGCATGACAATACGTGTTTACACGTGCATTTTCTTGTTATGGCCGCAATAATACGTATCGTCAGCAGTAAATCCATGCACGTGTAAACGGGGTATTACTGTACTGCATAATTGCATGCTTGACTAAAACTGCAATGGGTGAATTTTATTGGGAAGGGGCAATGTAGGATTAGAATTAAGGAATATAATAATACGAAAATTTATATTCTATTAGATATATTTCATTTTAATATCTTCTAACATTAAAATAACAACGTTTCACATTCATAATATCATCTCTTTGATTTAAAATAAGATATGGAAAAATCACAATATCAATTGATTATTGCTTTGAAGTAGAAATTTATACAAAAATAAACACACGAAGAGATATAATTGCTTTACAAACTAAGGCACTTCCAATATATTTGATAAAAAAAAGCACAGCAATTTTGGTATGACTTGATTATATACTTTGTGGAATTATGGAGTTATCCCAACAGACATTACGTCATGTTAACTACTGGAATGTGATTAGTCAATTCATGAGAACCATAGATATCAAAAAAAAATAATACTGCAAGGGCAATAGACAAATAATTAATCAAAACTGTCATGCTTTTGTTATTGTTTGTCCACTGGGCGTCTCGATTGTAGATTCTGTTATGATGTTTAATTATGTTTCTGGTTGTTCTTATAGAAGTAATTTAAGCCTTGCCTTCGGCTTCGAGCCTCTTCCTCATAGACTCGGGCATTTCTGGTGGAGGTGGTCTGGGCATGCGGAGATATACCTGAATAGATAAAATTTAATTAGTATTACATTACATTTATATATTACCTGTAAATTAATCGATACTAGCCTATTTGTAGTAAAAATAAACATAGTGGATGTTCATAACCGGAATGTAAATCTGCATTATTATGGGGCTACATGGAATCTGGCTGCTAGCACTCCGTCGATCCACCAGAGTCATGGTCTCCCGGTGCAATGTGTGTCTATCCTTTCTATGTCCCACCCAATTTTTAGATACCTATGTCACAAAATCTTCAAATATGTGCAGTTGCGATTTCTTAGCTAAAAGTAAGTAGGGTTAATAAGATGATTGTCGATTGTATTTAGATCGTGCTTGTTATTTCAGCTTCTCTTGGTCAATGCCTTCCATTTTTTCTTGTTTCCCACCCGAACCATAAAACCTTATGGTAATGCGTTTTGTTTATAAAAACAGTCACTGGTGGTTATGCTTTCACAAGTGATTGTAACTGCACTAGACCTTACCTGTCACGCACCTGCATAAAGACTGCTTAGGGGCTTGTTGTACACAGGCTTAGCACTAATTATTTGTACTTGCTACTCGCACTAATACCGATACGTGGTAACAGGCCGAATACTAATGCTTATGACTTATGCGGCTTGCGTATGTGAGGCGGTATCAGTGCAAGTAGTGATTATTCATGATGAGCAGTAAGCCTGTGTAAACAAGCCTTTTTTTTTTTTAAATAATTTTGGTATATTTCGGTATACACTTTTTCATTCATACTTATTTGTTTTCGTATTTTAAATTCATTAACCCCGGCCTAAACCATACTATAATAATAAATAAAGTATTATTCTATCTATAAAATATTCAAAGTTACGTATGATTTAATTGCATAATTTTAGATATTTTATAGATAGATGAGTATTTTTTTACTATTATCTATTATGGCTTGTCTTTCGCAGGGTTTAATTGAATTTTAAAAACTAACCAATACCATCTGTAAATTGTGGTCTTATTTCAATGAAAACAAATACGTATGACTGACAAAGTTTAGTGTGCATTATTTATGGCAGATATTAACAGCCTACCTACACCCTTCGCCACTATTATACACATTTACCATTATTTTCAATGCGTATGTGACTCTCATAGTCTTATTTATAAAAATTAATTTCAATTTGACACAAATTCATATAAATGAGCTGGAGAACAGTACCGATTATAAAACCTCAAGAGATACACTACAACAGTTCAGTCTACGAGAACAATGTTCAATCAGAAACATGTGTCTACACACACAAGTTGTGAATAGTGCAGGGTTGGCGAACCTTTTTACTAAATCTTAAATTAAAAATTTTCGGTACTGTTCGGTTATACGGAATACAGCGGAAAACACATTTTGAAAATAGCCGATAAACTGGATTATTAGTTAGGTTAACCTAACCAAACCTAACCTAACCTAAACTAACCCAAACTAACAAATAATCCAGTTTATCGGCTATTTTCAAAATGCGTTTTCCGCTGTATTCCGTATAACCGAACAGTACCAAATTTTCTTCTAAATCAAGCTACTTTGGCAATCGGTTTTGTTTTATTAAATCAATGTAGATACCTATTACTTTAATTACTAACCGACGTCGTGGATTTCTCCAATATTTTTTATGATGTAACTTACTTGAACTTGCTAATAATTCATAATTAACCATTTCTTTTATTCAACGAATAATTCACAAGATTTAAGAATGTACCAAAAACGCTGATGAGTGGGTATTAAAAAGACTAATAGTTAAAGTTTGTCGCAACTAGTACGTCGCCCTGTAGCATAGAGGTAAATGCAACGGACGGGGCGTAAACCCAGGAGAATGCAGGGTTCGATTCCCTGCCGGGGGCTTACTTTTTTCAAAAAGATTTTTTCTATTGGTCAGAAAGAAAAAATATATTTTTTAAATTCTATTAAAATAGTTTGAAAATTATAATTATTAGTTATTGAGATTCTATCTTTTGCCGTGTTTCTAGCCTTTCTATATCTTTTATTCTTTGAATAATTTTTTTCATCTTCAAAGAGATCGTGGAAGCATTTTAACCACACCTCCTTCATATTTTTTGTTTCTTCTTTCATTTTTAGCGATTATGTTTGAGGCAAAATAATAAGCAGCTGTTTATATTTGAATGACTGCCGATAAATTTCATCAGGTTTGTTGAATGAATATTTTTATTTTTAAATGCCTGATTTTCTCAAGCACTGTAAATCGATCAAAATCAGTGGTTGACTACGCGGCTTCTTCCGCCGCCTAGTGAGGTAATTACGATCATATCATGTGTGACGCACAAAGCTTAAGGACCGGCCTATCAAATTATATTTTTACATTAATTTATGAATTTCGTCGTTGCAGTTTCGCAGCATCGATTAGTAAATGTTATTCGTAAAAATAATATTAAAAACCGAAGAAAATATGCTTGGCTATGTCGTCATTTTTTTTTAATATTATAGGGGTATATATTTCAGTGGTTGACTTTCAAAACTGGACATGTCCCATATATGCCGAAAATGTGTTATTATCATTCTATAACCTCATACACACTTTGTTGACTTTCAAAAATAGCCACAAAACACCAATTTCATATTGAAAAGAGGTTTCAAAAAGTAGGTTGACATTCAAATAGGGACACGTCCAACATTGTTGACATTCAAAATGAGACATGTCACTTTCAGCTAATGGCGGGACTGTATTGAGTCACGTGACCAAGTATGTTGTCATACAATCTGACAGTTTAGTTTTTGTCGCGTGCGTGTTTTCGTTCTGCGTTTTTATTTGAAAAGTTCATTTATCTCTGAGGAGTAAATAGTGGACATGTCCAGTTTTGAAAAATAGCCACTGATTTATTTGTAAAACTCTTTTGTATTTTTTTTTAATATGTAATTTTTTTCTCTTCAAAATAAAACATTCGCATGAAATGCAAAATCTCCCGTGCCATAGGTTCGCCATCCCTGGAATAGTGTATGTACGACTTCAACATCTACAGCATGAATAAAATCAACCAAATATTACCTTAACGCCATCATAGATGAACCACTGCAGGGCGGTCAATGTACCGATCATGACGATCCTAGCACCGAGTCCCTTCCATACTCCGGCCCATCCGAGTTTTCCCACGATACCTCCAACAGTGGCCGTACCATCCTATAAAAACAAAAGAAGAGTGTTACCAACATTGACTCTTTTTAATTGTTTTCCATTTCTTAATAATGGCAAGAAAATTTTTGGTACTTTAATAGTTTATTGACTTCAAACTGAAACTATAACTTAATCATGTTTTGGGGCATCCCTGTGGTTGTTTAGTGCCTCTTTAGTACCCCTGTATGACTGTATTTATCAAGTGGTTATCCATTCGCTAAATGAGTGGCGAAGGGTGGAGGTAGGCTGTTAAGATCCGCCATAAATAGTGCACACTAAACTTTGTCAGTCATACGTATTTGTTTTCATTGAAATAAGACTACAATTTACAGATGATGTTGGTTACTTCTTAAAATTCAATTAAACCCTGTGAAAACCAAGCCATAATAAATAATAGTCAAAAAATACTTGTCTATCAATAAAACATCGAAAATTATGAATTTAAATCGAACATAACTTTGGATATTTTATAGATAGAATAATATTATTTATCTATTATAGTTTGGTTCAGGCAGGGCTTAATGAATTTAACAACATTAACCTACAATATGTGTAATATGTATTTTTAATCCAACGAAAACAAATAAGTATGAATGAAAAAGTGTGCACAATGTTGTCGTGTCGCCCAAAGTATTCTAAAACTATATGGTTTGGTTTCGGCAGGGTTTATTGATTTTAAACTAACTAACATCTGTAAATTATTGTAGTCTCAGTTCAATAAAAACAAATACGTATGACTAACAAAGTTTAAGGCTATACCTCAGTTGAGGCATAGTCTAAAAAGATCGTGGCTAGGCGATGCGCGGATTGTGCAAATGACGTGTGCCGAATGAAATATAATTTGTCATATAAATCCAACATGCGTCCATTTAATGTTCTATTAGTAACAATAATATATTCATTGACATGTTTTCTTTTTCAAGTAAATGGGTAACGTTTTTTAGACATCTTTACACGATTTAAGAATTAATACCCCCATCGCCATCACAAAACAAATTGACGTGTTCACAGCTCGACGTTCACTCGCCGATTGCCAGCGAGTCCAAAATTTCGTCGCACCTATAGTTGAAAATTATTTGCCGTTTCACTGAAGTACTGTCTTAATGTGCACTATTTATGGCGGATCTTAACAGCCTACCTCCACCCTTCGCCACTGCTATTTAATCAGTTCAGTGACGACTATAACATTGCATAATCTGCTTCTTTATCCATTGGTTTTGTTTTGTGATTTTTTCGAGTTATGCCCAATATTTACTTTTCTGTGACATGTTGCGCTACTCCCTTTTGGGTCAATAATTTATACTTTACAGCGCCTGTACACGTCAATGGATTTACTTGCAGCAATAGTGTGTATTTTAAACTATCGTGATAATAACTGTTTACACATAAAAGTGCTGGCTGTCACGCCAATCTCATTCTTCAAGAGTAAGCGAGACGCGATGTTGTCATTTTATAGTATATAGATATAGTCTGCGTGGTGTAGTTCGTTTTTTACCGGCAGGATCACCACTATCGTTCTACTGCGCAGGCGCAGATATCGAACAATCCCAACTGTCACGTGAAAATTCAAATGCTTCTGAACTGTTTTGATTCATGAATGCAGTCTTGCAACTTGCATGATAATACATGTTTACACGTGCATGTTGTTATGGCCACAGTAATACGTACTGTCAGCGAAAATCCATGCACGTGTGAATTAAGCGTGGGTATTAAGCAGGGTACTCATCAGCGTGCCGTAACTGTGACCGTTGCCGATACAAAAACTAGTATGGATGCCAAATAATTAGTTCGCATTTAGAGTAAAGTTGGTTAGAGTTAGCATCAATCGCTAATGAGCACAAGGCTTTAGACTTAATGGGGTCATTTTTTTTAAATACGCTGCATGCAAGGAAAAAAATCTTCCATCTGGACACATTCAACCGACAACATTTCGGAATAACATGAGACTAATTTGTCAAGATTATAATGAATAGATAAGAGCATACCTGGTTTAGCTTGGACACAACAGTATCAGCAGGATGTGAGACGATGGCGCAGAAGACACCGGCGATGTAACCGGCGGCGAATGTCACCACCAGCTGCTCGCCTTTGGAGCAGTCGTCACGGGGCTTCGGAACCACAAACCTGCAATAATACACTCAATCATCAGGTATAGAAATCGAATAGTCTGACTTAAAATAAGTATCCCACCGACAATAATTACTATAGGAATATTAAATTGGTTTTTGATGATTTTTAATTGGCTGAGAGGGTATTGTGAAGGAAGGCAGTAACTATGTAGTTTTTTTAAACTAGAGAAGAGAGGAGTAGTCTTTGAGATTTCAAAGTGAAGAGATAAAAACACCTTGCATTGGTGTTACAAAAATAAAATAAACATATACAATTCAATCATTACATTTAGATGAACAATCACACATAATAGAATGTAGGTAACCGAAGCAAAAAGGACTGTGTGCAATGTTGCCAATGCAGATAATATTAATTTTTATAGTTACCAATTCTATCATATAGTAAAACCTCAGATACAAGAGACTAAATTTCCAGTTCATATTCTGCTCATAAACAAAATTCAGCGCATGATTAGCATGTGATCACACGGGATTATGCATGGTAATTGATTCTGTTGTCGCGTGACTTTCTGAAGCATTTATAACATGTATAGAAGAGTTTTTTTTGTGTTTTCATAAAATTTTAACTGTGGTTTATTTTGTTAAGTTAAATACTAATACTTGATTAAAAACAGGTAAACCAACTAATATTTTTAACATATTATATGTATTAGGAAAAGCTACTTTATTATAAATGGAAAGCATCAAAGTTTTACTTTACTACATATAAACGCTCTGCGAATCGCTTTCAAATGTTTTAATACAAAAAATTCAAATTAACATCAAGGATTAATATTCTCTTTGTTTGACATCCATGAAATAAAATATATCTCATTTTCTCCGATTATGCTGACATGAGGAATACAAATCATGTTATTTATGCGTGATATTCTTACTTGTAGAGGAGCTCTACGGTCTTCTCGAAGCAGGCGAACTTCATCATGGTGTAAGGGATCTGCCTGAGCCAAAGGGGAACCAATCCTTTGTAGAAGGTCATCACGCCTTCTTGCTTTATCATCTTGGGGAGGGCCTCCCTCAGGTTGTTGGCAAAGCCAGGCATGGTTTGGATACGCACCTAGACAGAATACAATACAGTATAACAATGATAATCTAGTCTAAATACAAAATATATTGATAAACTTTTGCATGTTTAAAGCAAACACTTTGTCAAGTCTGTGTCTAGGCTACCCAAAATCAATCATTCTTGTTTAAAATTCTGTTACGGAAACGTTATATATTCATAGGCTCTATCTACAATCTGATGTAGATCTTTGTCACCTCACGAAGATGTTTTTTACAGATTATTTTCTTACGAAAAATGTCTGTTGGTCACTTGCTCAACCTCTAATGTAGTTTCATGATCTGGGTCCAAACACAAAATTATAAAATCATCTTTGCCCATATCCACCCCTTAGTTGGAGCATATGGACACCACGCGGCGCCTCCAAGAATCCCTGTCGCTCGCCAGTCTTCTTGCTTCGTTCCGGGTGAAACCAGCATCCCGCAGCTCCGCCGTATACACTCTATAGATAGTATTTAGCGGCCTTCCAGGACGCCGGAATCCGCCTCTTCACTCTCAGCGTAATGCGAGGCTGCTTGGTGTGTTCTCTTATCTCCTCGTTGCTCCTAAAGTCATACCCACCGCACACCTAGTATCTGTCGCAAACATCTGTTTTCAAAACTCAGTATACGGTTGCTCTGAGCCTTCATAAGGTGCCATGATTCGCTACCGTAAAGCAGCACCGTCAGAATGCAAGCGTCGAATAGGCGGCATTTGGTTTTGACTAAGTACAATATGTACACTCCGCATCAAGTTGAATGTTGCTCCAGCCATTCCCATTCTGATAGCGAGCTCTCTCTGCAACATGCCATCTCCCGTGATGTATACCACCAGGTATTTGAAGCTGTCGACGCTCTCGATGTTTTGCAATATTGCAAATTACAATATGTGAATTTACAAAACCCAAGATTCAAACCCGAGACCCACGAGTTATTAAACGAACACGTTACCAATCTTTTGTGTAAGCTTGTCTCACTTGTACAATAGGGTACATTTTATAGTGACAGAACCGAGTAAGATTTGATGATAATATCTTGACAATTGGCATGTATGCGGGATGGCTATTTAAAACATTAGTTACCTTGACGGCTTCCATGGGTGACAGAGCGATGTCGGCGAAGAACTCAGCTGATGCTGAAGCGGCCAAGTAGAGAAGCGTGCGGTTGGTGTATGCTGCCTCTTCCGAAATCATGCTGGCGTATTGTACTTTGAACAATTCATACAGGCCAAATTTGCACATACCCTTAAAGAAAATTCAAAATTCAACATATTAATTTAATAGCAGGCTTCCGTTAAATGAATCATCAAGTAATTACAAACAGGTAACCGTAATTATTAATAATCTTGCCTTTATCGATATATTACATATTGGCAACAACAGTTATAATAAGAGCAAATATCAACACCACTTTTGGGTCCACATTCCGTGAAGCAGTGTTTTTCAATTTGCAAACTACATACCGGCGTCTCCAAATTTACCTATAAATAGCATAATCACATAACATACTTTATTTTGTTTCAGCGCCATGCCAAAGTCTGTTTTCAAAATGACAAATTATAATTCCAAATAAATTTGACTTCTGCCAACTAATATATTTTTTGAGATACAGAACTCTTAAGTACATGATATTAACTCTCTTTTTTATTTGGTTTATACGAAATGTGCATACAAATTGACTTATGGGTGTATGTTGCACTTTTTTTATGGAGTGTCATATTTAACTATTATTATTATGTCGACGCGTGGTGTGACAAGGGAATTTGGCAGAGGAAAAGCCACAAGTGATTCAAGAGAGGCTGTTACATGCTGCAAAAGTTACTTATTGCGGTTTTTGGGCTGGAGGTTTCATCGAACCGTACTAGTACTTCTTCGAAAATGATGAAAGAGCGAGCATTACGGCGAATAGTAATTGACAATTTGTGGCTGGAATTGGAAGATTTGACAACAGGATGGAGCCACATGCTTGGATAACCCCTTTACTATAACAACAGATGGTTTGTACGCAAAACCATACTATCGGATGCAAAATCCTAAAATGGTGTTTAATAGCATCTAAAATTTACCAACTTCCAATGATGATTCTCCAATAAGCATAGAAGAATTATCAATCAAGTCAATTAACAAAACATTTCTGTACTTAGTAAACACATACCTGGGCAGAGTATCCAAACAAGGTCGGGGCCCATCCTTTGGCAAGGCCTCGGACGCCTTCTTCCTTGACGGAAACCGAAAAGCCTTTGAGGACATTTTTGTACTTGTCAGGGTCGACTTGGAGACGGCACTTCACCAGATCCAGTGGTACCATAGCAGTGTGAGTGAGTCCTGCAACACACATAACATTGAGCAAATATAATGTACATTGGTTACAAATATTAGAATGGAACAGGCAAAATATTTTATGATCTTAAAACTCTCATAACAAAACCAAATATTTTGCTAGCTCTAGTACTGATGTTAAGAATATGCTGAATGATAGTGAGCTTTGCAATTTTCTCATACAATACACCTAAATTCTTTACCTCAGTATTATACCAGACAATGTGTACGCCCTAGATACTATTTCGCAATGGTCTATCTATTTTGAATAAAATTATTTCTTTCAGTCTTTCAAGGCACTCCTTATTGTTCCCATACAGTCTAGATCAACTGCATCATGGCACAGCATGATGGTGATTCAATAGTTCTAAAAAGTTTAAGATCATCTGCAAATAGCAAACAAGAAAAATGAGTTATAACTTTGACATTGTTATTGAAAAAATTGAAAACAAAATTGAACCAAGACTTGAGCCTTGAGGAATACCAGAGGTTGTTCGAAAACTTCGTGATTAATTGCCATAGTAATCAACAAATTAGCGGCATGGTAATGAAATTATATATATGACGCGCCAATTGTACCTTTTGTAATAAAATATTGTGATCAACACGATCAAATGCTTTGGAAATATCTATCGACTTGAATTGACTTTTATAAAACACTATTATCAAAATCAAGATAATAATGTTCATATTAACATCACCTACTTTAAAGAAGTTTTACTTCAACCATGCATGCCCAGCACAGACATTTCTGTTCCATTTCTATTTCTGTTTTATGATTTATAATTAGTAATCAATTTGGCCATGAAAGAACAGAACAAAATACCTAATTATCATTCACTACAGAACACATAATGATTTTAGTAATTGGCTCAATTTTGTAAAGAATTGAAAAATGTCATTTGAATTCAATATTGTTATCTGACCCACATCCTACACAATCAATCAACCATGAAATGCTTAATATCAAAAAAGTGTTTTCTGACTGTCTTGCAAAATACACCTCACATATTATTAACTAGTAACAGCTTTCTCAAAACTTCAAGATCGGCAAAAATTGATTTGATATTAATTGATAAACAAAAGACCTACAGTAATCCTTACCAATTTTTTAATAGTTGCAAGAAATACATACTGCCTAAACTAAAATTTGATGCCTCTATTAAAATAAAAACTGTTTATTTGGCATATATCATAAAAAGGCCCTCCGTGAAGTAGATTGAGCGAAAGATGGAGCATTAGTATAAATCAGTTGTGTTACCGCAAGAAAGAATTCCTCCGAGGCCGCAGAGAAGGAAATATTGGTTGGAGCCAAACTCACAGGAGTCACCCTGTGGTCCCGGTGGGGTAGAAGCCGCTGCAATGTGTCTAGCCTGTTACCAAATAAATATTATTAAAAAACGTAATCAATTATAGTGGCAACATGGTAAGAGAATTATTACCGTGCACAAGAAATGGGCGGGGCTAATTTGTATATACGACTATGGTCATTATCGGTGATAGTGTTTATTCTGTCGCACAAGTTCGTCTTGCTCTCGGCCCCTTTCCTGTTCTGATTCGTTATCCACCTGAATTATCAGACCTCACTTAGTATGATAAATTGCACAAATTTATCGGTCATACATTCATTTTGATTTCTACTTTTAAAATGTGACTTTAAACTGTTTTACAAGTTTTGTTTTTAACAATATCGAATACCGTATCTTTAGCACAGTGATGGCAGACCTTTTGAGTTCGGTGTGTAAAGATTCTAAAAAAATCTAGAACTCAGGTATCGTGTCACATCTTGAAATATCCATAATTTTGTGATATTTGCAGCCCTAGTAAAAAAAAAAATATTCATTTTTGTTGCTGAATTGCATTTGGTAAATCTTCAATTAATGGTTGGTAATTCGTGCTAAGCCGCCAGGTGCGTCCGTCTGCTATGAACACACCCGATCTCTTCATTTGAGCTCTACACTTACGAGCTTACTATACGACTACACTTAGTACACCAGGAAAAATAATTCATAAACGATGCTTGTCACCTTTAACATGCATGTCATAGGTTCGCCATCACTGCTTTAGCATAAATTGTTATTACTTAATTTCATTTAGGATTGATACCCATGTATACTTTTTGAAATCTCATGACTATGTTTTCAAGTAAAATAAACTAGCTATTATAGATTAGTCAAGTGTAATTTGATCAACCCCATCTATGAAAATTAAACAGATATATACTTACAGGAACTAAAGCCTTGGCAAGAGTATCCCTGTTGCTTTCCTGCTGCTGACAGTGTGCCGTGGAGAGAGGCCCCTTGAAGGGGGAGCCCCGAGCCAAATCGACAAATGATGAGAACATCGCTGCAGCTAATTGCTGCAAAATACGACAGAATTACAAACTACAGCCTGAGCAATGTCAAACTACAGTTCCCTCACTCTTTTAAGTACAAATCTATGCATTTGGCTTCAAGTTTCGTTCATTATATTTATTAAGATTCGATATAAATAGTGCACACTTAACTTTGTCAGTCATACATATTTATTAAGATTCGATATAAATAGTGCACACTTAACTTTGTCAGTCATACGTATTTATTTTCATTGTTAACTTAACAGCCTACTTCCACCCTTCGCCGCTGATGTGGGGTTACATGCTATTCACTGAATTTCATTAAAAAGCAGATGGACAATCAAGTGAATGACATTACAAACACCCAAATTCAAACACGTCGAGGAAAATGTCTGAATTTCGCCATAAATAAAAAGCAGCACTATGATTTGAAATGAATGCAGTCAACGATTTCTTTTTTTAATAATTTCCAAAAATTTGAGCATTTACACAGTATAAAGTTTTCTAACATCCATTTCATGATTCGTATTGTGGAAAATTGTGATCAATCATCGCAATATCAAGAGATCAAAGTGTGCAACAGACTTTTTATATGGAGCGTTTTAGGTTATATTTCGGCCATGTTCAAATAAATAGTGGTCCATGTGCACACATAATAGGTATATTTTTAAATAAAATAATAGCAAACGTTTAAATCGTGCAACTTATAACTTACATGTCCAATGCTGAGAAAACGAGATCTCAAAAGAAGGGCGCCCTCGCTATTTTTCCCTGAGTGCTAAAGTGACAGGTGTCACCAATGCTGCCAGATGAAATTGAAAAAATTCGGATTAATAATTTTTTTCAATACTGGTGGATTCAAAAAACGTATCAAATTTAACTATTTTTCAAGAAATACAAGCTAAGTAGTCTCTATTAAAAATGAATATTCTAATGTTCTTATAAATAATGTAAGAACACTACACAAAGGCATTTCTGCAATAAAAATGAATGTAAATAATTACTTCGAGTCAAATTATGGTAAAATTACGAAATTTTAAATATACATAGCAACACTATGTGTCACACGCTTGGCGTATGAGATTTCATGGTTACCACATTAACGGACATAAATATTAATAGCGCTAATTTTTACTGGTTTAAATAATATGTAATGTTATTAACACAATTAATTGTACAACTGACCAGGGCCGCCGCGAGAAGATAGCAGCCTGTGCGCTAAAAAAAATTGACTGAATTGAATATTTTCATACCTATTTTTCACTGACACATTTTATCATGTTTCTCATAGTTAATGCTATTCTCCGTATTTTTTAAAAGCCATGTCCTAAGATCATAATTTATGGGCCTCCACAGAGTGGAGATTATTAAAACAGATTTTTGTTTTTGACAAAAAATGGATGTTATCCACTTGCTCAACCTATTAAGTCCATACTCTGGGTTAAGTATACATTGAAAAACCATATGTGAATTTAACAGACCCGAGGAGTGGAGATAGGCTCGATTCGACATAAATAGTACCCACTAAACTTTGTCAGTCAAACTTATTTGTTTTTATTGAACTAAGAACACAGTTTGCAGATGTTGCTGGTTAGTTTTTAAATTCAATTAAACCCTGCCTAAGCCAAATCATAATAATTTTGGTATGCTATGGGCGATCCGACAAAAAAGTGCACACTTTTTCAGTCATACTTATTTATTTTCATTGAATTAGGAATACATATTATTAGACTGTGTTGGTTAGTTTTTTTAAATTCATTAAACCCTGAACTAAACCATAATCAATAAAAATATTTTATAGATAAACGAATATTTTTTTAATACTATTATCTACTATGACTTGGATTAGGCAGGGCTAAATTGAATTTTAAAAACTAACAAATACTATCTACACATTCTAGTCTTAGTTCAATGAAAACAAATACTTTTGACTGACAAAGTTTAGTGTGCACTGTGTATGTCAGATCTTAAAAGCCTACCTCCATCCTTCGCCACTGTGGCAGACCCGGAACTCGCGATATTATAGGCCAGATGCGTAATCGTTAATTACTGATCACTAATATCGCATAGATGTCACTGCCTGCGTCTATTTGTTGCTAAAGTTACAGTCATCATGATTTTTTGTTGAGTACAGGCCTGGAGTATGATACAAAGGGCATACAAACTATTTTTGATTGTATATTATGTTTCATGTGCTGACACAGTTGCCACTTTTGACACTTCTAACATCTATAACTTTCAGAAATTGCAACATTCACACTGAGACACACAGACACCTCACTTGTATAGCTCTGATGTGAAGTTTGTACATTATGAAGTTGACAGGCTGACACAATTCGGTCTTATCTTATGCCTTCCTCCCCCACATTTCGTGGAGTTGCTAGACCTTTTACTTTCCAACAGCATATTACTTGAATACGTGTATTAATTAAGGCGCTAAGTACCAAAAAAATAAAAACTGACATTTTTATAGAAAAATGTTCAACATACTAACGCCAATAACGTCAACTATGGTCTAAGTGCCTCAAGCAAGTCAAAAAAATACAGCAAAATATTTAAATCTAGCGACGTTGTAATTCCATTGGCGTGTTTTATTTATAATGGTGTAAGTACCACTGCAGTGATCAACGGCATTCTTAATTCCTAAAATTATGGAAGCTGCCGAGATTGCTTCACACTGTGAAAACACATTTTTCAAAATGTCTGCTTCATGCAATTTTACTGCAATGACTCAGTATTTTGTTACCACAGGCAATACTACTTTTTGGTACTTAGCGCCTTAATTAATACACGTATTCACTTGTATTACCCACTGACCAGTTGCTAAGTTAAATATTGTTGCCTACTAATTTCGTACCATTATGTATTAAGTGGACAAGGCAACTATACCTAAATCGATTAGGCGATACAATGCACTAATACCCAAATGTATTTTCAAATGACCTGAAATAATTGAGATAGTATTATTTTTTCTTTTCGTGCCGTCTTCTATCGAAGGTTTTTCACATAATATTGACATATTATGTTAAAAAAATATTATACGCGGGTCCACCATAAAATGAATTTAGTTCACATATATTTAAGTCTTATACTGGCAATTCCCTGTTATCCGTCGTATCCAGAAATTTGTACGTATGCAGTTCGCCGTATCACACTTCACCGTGAAATGTATCAGAAATATATGGTCGTATATTAAATACTGTCCAACATCTTTGGGTCGTATAGTACTGAGATAAAATTCATGTATAAATAAAACACGGTTCTTGTCGGTTTACAGGAAGCCAGCGGCAAACAAATTTTGAAAATAGCCGATATACTGGATTATTTGTTAGGTTAGGTTAAGTTAGGTTTTTGTTCTTGAATTCATGAATTTTGCCAAAATCAGCTATGAAAATTGAATTATTGTTCATATTGAATCTAATAAAATTGGAGACCGTATAGTATACAGTCATCTCTTTCCGATAAGAAAGCTTACGGCTAACTGTGTCACGGTGAAATGTTTTATGTACAATTTACATGTAACCGTCAACAAAATCAAAAAACACTGTTCTGAGGGCAGTAAAAAAACGTATTTTAAAACAAGCTACAGTAGAACCTCGATTATCTGGAACAGGGATGACGGTAGATCCGGATAATGAAAAATCCAGGTAATTGAGAAGAAAAAAAAATCTTATATGAATATTGACACATCTACAGAATTCCAACTCTTCGAATTCGAACAACGCGTAATTTTTTCATCTCTTTCCGATAAGAAAGCTCATAGCAAACTGTGTTACGGTGAAATGTAATACGTACAATTTACATGTAACCCAAATAAACATGCCTAAGTGTACAATATAGAAATAGAAAATGAACCAATATGTTTAAGGTATGTATTTTATTTTTAATACTTTCTAAAAATAATAGTTTATAACAACAGTTCCACATCAATAATATCATCTCTTTGGAATCAAACAAATAAATATGACTAAAATAAATTTAAATTGTACAGAATTCAGACACAAAAACATAAATAAATAGTAAAATTTCAACAGAAAAAAATCGCATATTGTGATACGATTATTGCATTGTAGAAGAAATTTATACAAAATAAAATGGAGAAAAATAAACAAGTCAGCCGCCGGCTGGTAAAATAAATAAAAAAATAGCCATATAAATTACAAAAAAAATATAGATACATCATGTAATAGGCCGGCGGCCACTTAATCGAATATGGCGATGCTCTCGACAGTTTTAAGCTATCAAAGAAGCGTTTCAATCTATAATTTCATAATATGGCGGGTTTACTGGAACGTGATTGGTTGATCCGTTCGGACCGTATACTTTACAAAATAATAATACCGTAAGCACAATAGACAATTTATCGAAAATCGCCACGCTTTAATGTTATTTTTCAATTTTTTTTTGGTTAATAATGGTAATTGAACTAGATTTGGTAATTTTTTTTTAAGGTGGGATCCACCGCGCATTTTGATTATCGATTTTGTTCTTATTGGCAATGATGTTAAATTATGTTTCTAATTGTTTTGGTTGGGTGACTTAGGCGGTCTTGCCTTCGGCTTCGAGCCTCTTCCTCATGGACTCGGGCATTTCTGGTGGGGGTGGTCTGGGCATGCGGAGCCATACCTGAAACAAAAAACAATCCAATAATAATAACAATTTCATAAGTATGTATTCCTAGTCTAAACTGAAGTATATTATATACCCGGTTACACTTTTACGGTTATATATTTTATATCCGGTTACGGTTTACACTGGATTACTGTCCAACAAGAACTTCTTGTTCACATGTTAAAACTGTGAACTAACAATCCCCTCCAGTGCAGCTAATCACACGTCCGTTTTCAAATGAGGAACACCTCCAAATCTACCATTTCAATTTACGCTTCCATGATGTACGGAGGTGTCAATTTACGTAATTTAAAGCATTTTATAATAAAAATTTGTCTACAACGATCAGGAGTGATGTTAGAATTATTATTAGTAAACTTTTGGTTTATTGCGAAGAAGAAAAGGAGTAGCATCTAAAAGGAGAGACGATACATTATTTAAACAAGCCTTATGATAAGACTATTCACGGCGAGTTAATGTAAATTAAAGACTAGCCTGGATAAGACTATACTTTTTAATACAGAATTAAAGAATAATGAAAGGTCACCTTGACGGCATCATAGATGAACCACTGCAGGGCAGTCAATGTACCGATCATCACGATCCTAGGGCCAAGACCCTTCCATACTCCACCCCATCCAAGTTTGCCAACGATACCTCCAACGGTGGCTGAACTGTCCTGTAATAACATTAAAAAGTTGCATTAGCTCAATGAGAATATTATTTATGGTTGAATTGGTAGCCATAGAAAAAGTGATATTCTGTAAGTTGGCACATTGAAAAATGGTAACCTTATATTTTATAACTGCCATCTCTGTGCGACCTTTTGACACTTTGTTATTACATATATATGTAGTGATTGTTTATTTATTACTGTGGATATGAAGGTTTACAATAATTGACATAATCTGTCATTTCCGACAGTAGTTATAACCTTTGTTTGTTTTATGATACTTTAGTTCCAGTATGTATTCCGGAAGTAGTCAATGTATGTAGTGATTAATAAAACAATACAAACAAATTGAAGTTTCAGGGTTCAGCTAGGTAATATTTGTACAGTTTTTCATTTATGGAACTGACATATCAATTCTTTTTCTATTGGCAGCTCGTGTTCTGGTTTACAAAGCAACATTGTTAACATAACCTACGTAAGCATTTCTTGGTGTTTTATGTGATTATTTATTTTAAATATAACGGTCAATGTCTTGCTTTCGGCTGCCTACATAAAATTGACGAGGCAGTATCTTTTCACAGTTATTTATAGCCAAATTTTATATTCAAATGACTTTACTTTGATAGGACAATATGTGAGATGTCAAATAAAATATTATACACTATCCAAATATGTACATAGTATGCAAGGCTTATTTTGACATTATCTCAACATATAATGATGTATGCAATGAACTAATCGGGTGAATCTGAAATTATAGCGGAACATCATAGAAGTGTAAAGTTCTCTTCAAATGAATCTGCAATGCAAAGTCACCTGTAGCTTACTTAATCAGTAGACCAGAGGTCCTTTTTTCACTTCAATTTCATACATTTAGGCTCCATCTCTATAAAGTTTTTTTGGCTAAAATACTAACAATTTTTGACAGAGTGGTTGATAGTAGGTTGAAGTTTTCTATAAAGGAAACAGCAATGTGACAACTAATTCAATTACTAGTCTTTTTTCCACTTTACTTTGTATATATTTAGGTTCTGTCTTCTACGGTATTCTTCAACATTGTTTGTTGAGTAGTCTAATTTCATAGGGTTTCTTCGGTTTTATATTGGTGAATAGCAAGAAGCTGTAAGCGGTACTGCGTCACTTATGTTATGAATGAATGAAAGCATACCTGGTTAAGCTTGGAGACGACAGTATCAGCAGGATGTGAGACGATAGCGCAGAAGACACCGGCAATGTAACCGGCGGCGAATGTCACCACCAACTGTTCTCCTTTTGTGCACTGGTCACGTGGCTTGGGGACAACAAACCTAACAAACAGAACCAATCATTAGTCGAGGACATTGCAAAATATTTGCGTTCGTGAAATATGTGAGGGTTTTGCAAGGCATCAAAATCAATTATCATTAACCCCAATGTCCCAATGACACTGAGCCCCAATATGAGCCAAACGAATTATTAAATAAACAATGACATTTTGAATCAGTCGATTCGATTGTGAATGAATATGGAAAATGGAACATCTTTTATGAATTGTTCTGTATCTTACAGAAATGCAGAAGTTTCTAAGAAATACATATACCTACAGCGGTTTATCACTTCTCATAAGATAACACGTGTCACTACTTTGCATCGCGCTACTGAGGCAAACAAAGACACCGCATATTTATTTTGTATCTAACAATTCCCAACACGTGTTGCCGGACACGGTTTATTTAATTTTTACAGTTCTGCACAATGTGGTCATACTATAAATCTGGTATTAAAATTATATGGGTGTTCTCACTTGTAGAGGAGCTCGACGGTCTTTTCAAAGCAGGCAAACTTCATCATGGTGTACGGGATCTGCCTGAGCCAGAGGGGAACCAATCCTTTGTAGAAGGTCATCACACCGTCTTGCTGCATCATCTTAGGGAGGGCCTCCCTAAGGTTGCTGGCGAAACCGGGCATGGTTTGGATACGGACCTGTAATATACATCAGAATTTTATATTAATATTTCTTTGTTCTAACCAAGTTTTTCATACAAATAACACAAAACCTATCTCAAATTAATGGAATTACAAAAAGTACTCATTTTTTCTGGGTATAAATAGCATATTTATCGCAATTTTTCATGATTTCAGAGTTAAGTGTTACGTTGACTTGTTTTCCAAATGTGTCTTCCATTCCAAATTATGTATTTACTATGAAGAATGTCACATTCTTAAATGTTGTCTTTAGTTTTAAAGGTAGGTAACTATATTTATTATTTTGTGTGCCGTTTTCATTTACTTCATTTGAGTAACAAAACGACAATCACAACAAATATATCAACAAAAAATATAATTTCAAGATGAATTTACCTTGGCAGCCTCCATGGGAGACAGGGCAATGTCGGCGAAGAACTCAGCTGACGCTGAAGCAGCCAAGTAAAGGAGTGTGCGGTAGGTGTATGCTGTTTCCTCGGAGATCATGCTACCGTACTGTACTTTGAACACTTCATACAGACCGAATTTGCACATACCCTAAAAAGAGAAAAAACAATATTACTACAAAATTCAAACTACTCTAGGTATCTAATCTTATAATGGTACCTACAATTTAATATTATGATATATGGATCCAACTTCTTCCTGTTCATTATATCGCACCGTGAGTGTAAAACCAACGTATCTGCAAATTTTTCAATTTCGAGATTAAATGCAAAACAACTGCAGAAGTCGTGAACCTGATCATGTAAAAGTGAAGTAACTGAAAGAACATGCAATATAATGTAGGTATAAACCAAATATTATGTTTTTTTTTTAGAAAATCTATTTCTTCTAACAAAACGAAGACTTCAAACCCTAATATATCCAAAATATGTCTTTTGCAGATGCGTTGGTTTTACACTCACGGTGCGATATATGGTCTCTTGTTATCAACACTGTTTAGATAACGCTTGTTGTCTCGCATGTTCCACGCGCTTTCTTGTTTCCCGTCCAAACTATAGAACCTTACTTAAAATGTAGTAGGTAGATTAATAATTATAGATGACCATTAGATTTGATCTTGAAAACCTCAATATTGTTGGTAACATATGAAATAACCAACCACAATACATAGTAGAGCCCTTGATTATCCGGATTGTACTGAACAAATAATTTCAACAGACAAAAATAGCCAGAAACAAACAAATAAATCAAAATTTTATAGATAAAAGGGGTACAGCATTGTTATTATTTACATAGCACCCATCAATAGGATGTTTAAACCAGATTGATGAAATGTTTACGCGTATAATACAATCAATAGATCAGCGCATCTATTATATACACAAGACTGCTATCGGTAGCTATTGAGGGTAGTTTTTCATATTGTTTGTATCGAAGTATTATAATTCTTACAATAAGTTAGCCGTCTAAACAGTCAAAACTGTTTATCTCGCTCTAAAATTTAGCACACCCAAGAGAGGTGGTGTTAAAACATAGCACTTATTGTAATATTACAACTAACTTATTGTAATTGTTACAATAAGTGCTAATACCTCGATACAAAACTCCTCAAATTCTCACATCAATACAACTTGCGAAGATTACATACCTGGGCAGAGTATCCAAAGAAGGTGGGGGCCCATCCTTTAGCGAGGCCTCGCATGCCCTCTTCCTTGACGGACACCTTGAATCCATTAACGACATTCTTGTACTTGTCAGGGTCTACTTGGAGACGGCACTTCACCAGATCGAGCGGTACCACGGCAGTGTGGGTGATTCCTGCAGTCATCAAGGAAAAAATTATTTTAATGAATTCTGTTTACTTTCAAACCAAATTTGGAGTAGGTATATCTTTTACAAAGATGTTGAAGAAACCCTTCCAGTTATGCTATTTTTCTATGTAACATAAATTAACTGCTTCTCTATCTCTTCACAGTTTGTATGAAAACTGGTAAACCAGTTGTCGTAATTTTTATTTCACTTTCCAAAGGAGAAGGTTTTCTTAAACATCTTGGATCCTGTATTATTAAATTATCTATAGTTTCATAGCTTTCATTTAATCGGAGATTTGACAAAGTGGATATAACATAATGAGATTTTACATAGGATTATAGTGCCTGTACACGTGCATGGATTTACTGGCACCAATAGTGTGTATTTTAAATTATCACGATAACAACTGTTTACACGTAAAAGTGCTGACAGTCCCGCAAATCTCATTATTAAACATGATGTTGTCGTTTTATGGTACCATCTGATAGGTCGTGAAAATTGGTTAACCCCTCTGCGCGGTGTAGTTCCATTTTTTTACCAGCAGGTTCGCCACTATTGTTCTATTGCGCAGGCGCAGATATCGCACAGTCCAATTGTCACGTGAACATTCAAAAGCTTCTGAACTATTTTAATCCATTTATGCAATCTTGCAGCGTGCATTTTTTTGTTATGGCCGTGATAATAGGTACTGTCAGCAGTGAATCCATGCACGTGTAAACGAGGTATTACAGTATTTTATGCATCTTTAATAACGTCACGCAAACCAAATTCATGTGTTAAAACAACTTTCATAGAATGGTCTATCGATATGAAAAGTCATCTCTTATTGTAATGGAAAGCAAATACAAATAGAATACTAGTGATTTAAACCTACCAAAATTAAAAAGGTCAACTACATACATAATAGAGAAAGTTGTAAGTACAGTTTTTTTTTTTTGTATCAATACTGATTCCAGAATTTTTTTAATACCTAGGTATGGTTGAATTGGTAATTTAGAAAAATCTAATTTACCTACTAACTTGAGAGTCGTAAAAAGCTAATTTCAAAAAAATTTTCAGTTTCCATCTTTATGGAAGAAATCTTAATAATTATAATTAATCAAAGTGACAAATTTTATTGTTACAAGTTGTATATACATTGACCATTTATGAAATTGGACAAGATCCAATGCCTTTATGTTATTACACAATACATCAAATGATCCACAACACGTTACGTGTCAGACATCATTCACACGTAGTGACGACCGTCACGCGTTTTGGCAAAGTCATGTGCTGTATCTTGACCTCCGCGAATAATTCTATTTCCATCCCGGCTACAACTAGTTTACCATGTGAATTATTTGCTCTTGGTACAGTTGGCCGAGTGCCAAACAATTCGCAATGCACCCGTTTAAGAATGAACATTGGGTTCAGGGCGTGACATTGTACATACCATTACAACACATCTAACTCTGATATAAATAAATAGATCACATATGAATTCATTATTTTAATAAGTCCGTTTGACCTTTTCTATATAGATTATGATGCGATTTTAAAAGATTGAATACTATATGTCTTTAGAATTAATATAGGGTGATATTTTAATTAATATACAATATCTGTAATCAATTAATAATATAGTATTTTGCCACAGTTTTTAGATTGATACGATTAGGTATGTTTGCCTACATCAGATAATTCTAATAAGGTGTGTACATAATATGTACTAATATTATTAATATATACAATATGAAAGTAATCTTTCCAAATATTGAATTGATAAGATAATAATGTATACATTGTGTATTATTGTCCTCCTTCAATCTGAAATGTGTAATCCAAAGATTTGAATGACAGACCAGAAGTTGTCCACGGGCCAAACTCAGAACTATAATCACCACGTGATATTAAAGTAAAAATTAGAAAATTAAATTGATTTTGCGTAAAATGCACATTTTGTTTTGAAGTTTCTGAAAATATTAGAAATCATCTTGTAATGTTTTATAATTATAAGTGAAGATTACACCACATGCTCTAGAAAAATATACTCAAAATATAAATAACCAATGATCGCCCACGCCTTAAATGCGGGAAAGAAAAATAGACAGATATACACAGTGATTATATTATTAGTCACCAATAAACGAAAAACCCACAATTATTCCTGAAACTGACGATATTATAATAAAATAAATTCTATAATTAGACTTGTAAAGACCGAAATGACTTAGATCGTATTAATTAAGATAATTATGCTATCGTAGTAGATTTTTGGGTTTCCACCATGTGTCTTTTTTCCTTCTTTACTCAACGTTCCCTTTACACACGGTGAAAACCCAAAAATCTACTACGATAAAAAACAACCGTGAAAGCCTCAAACATTATATAATTATGCTTACCGCAAGACAGGATTCCTCCGAGGCCGCAGAGGAGGAAATATTTGTTTGAGCCAAACTCACAGGAGTCGCCCTGAGCTCCCGGTGGGGTGGCAGCCGCGGCAATGTGTCTGCCCTGTTGACAAATTACGACCATGAAATAACAATGTTAATGTATATTTCTGTTAACACTGATAACTGCACATGATGAGCAAACAAGACAATTGTGGTAAGCATCATTCAGATAGTAGGTTACATTAACAATTGTTTTGTGAGAGTATTAGTTAAATAAATTAACCCTTCCAAAAAGCTGTCAAACTATCGAATTGGCTTACACCATTCCGATGAGACCTGCTTATGTTTAAAATGAGATCCAATCAGTTGTTCTCATATCTTTTAAAGCTTACTCAATTAGCCCAAACACCTTCGATATTATACAAATTTTTAATTGGAAGCGTACAAACATAATATCTTCGTTTATCACTGTTATTTTAAACAATAATCAGGGGAGATATTGATTTGTCTTGGAAAATATGACAACTAAAACATTTATCATAAAAATGTTAGATCTTCTTCCAAAAATTAAATAGCCTAAATCAATTTAATTGTATTAACTATTTTTACAGCGCTTGTCTTTTGATGTGATTGGTTTGGTCAAGGTTTGTGTCTTGTGTGTTGATATAATTGTTATTTGTCTAATAATTTTATAAAAAAATCGTTCTGCATATTTTTGTTACCAATTGACAATGTTCGTCTGGACGAAACTGGTCTAGGCGTAAACTTATAATAATTTAAAAGTTGTTTGTTATTTCTAATAATTAAATCAATTTAATACAATATGAGTCGATTCTTAAATAATAATACCAAAAATGCAATTGGCCATCCATAGTATATGTCTATTGGCAATGTATTTATTAAATCCCATTCTAAATATTCAGGAATACATAGTAAATATTCTTGGCAACAGCATTATACTAGTGATCCAACAATGGGGATTGAAACGATCTGTGCAAAAATGAAAACAAGAGCTCTTGTTATCTCATTGACATATTATTTTAGGATCCAATTCAAGTGTATCCTTGAAATGTTATCATACAATATTAAACCATGAATATTTTTATCAATCCATCAATATCGTAGATATTGATTGACAGCTAATGGATGTCGTAAAAGCTTTAATGAAAATTCCCATACAAATATTGGCAGTCGAAAGGTACTAAAAACAGAATCATAATTCTGTCACAATGAGTCACTGCAATTTTATGAACCTTGATTTAACGGTCTTCAGATTTAACGGTGTTAATTTCCGATCCGAACTCAGCTCGTAAACAATGTTCAACACAATATGATCACACAGCATTGCGTACGGTGATTGGTTCTGTTGTTGTGTAGCGTGGCTTACTGTATCCCGGCCGACGTTTTAATGTGCAATTAGTAATTTTATTATTATTTATTTGTTTAGTAAAATACATATAAAGTCGATTTTCTAACGCAGTCGGAAAACAAACCTTATTATTAACGCACACCGTCTCGCCTGAATTTGTCGGTTACATTGATATGTTAATGTATTATGGATTGCTAATACATTTAGATTTGATATTATGACAGTAATGAAAATGGTCTTCATACAGAATTAAAACACCATCGATAAATAATTTCTTTTTTTACTATAAGCTATTTTTTATATATTACTATAAGCTAGCCATTCGAGCTTTGTGATCCCAATGATACGCGACAGAGATATGAAACAGAGTAATAGTCTCATAAGCACCGATCAAATAGAATTGAAATGAGACATTGGTTCTGTGAATCTGTTTTGCAGAACCAATGTGTGAAGCAGTAATTTTGTCTTCGTGTAATATTAGATGCCTGATGGTTGATTAGTTTTTTTAACTGAAGTGAGAATTGGACTACTAATTTGATAACAGCGTTCGATAGATGTATACTTACAGGAACCAAAGCCCTGGAGAGGCTGTCCCTGTTGGCCTCCTGCTGCTGCTGGCATTGGGCAGCTGACAGAGGTCCCTTGAAGGGGGAGCCTCGGGCCAAATCCACAAATGATGAGAACATTGCCGCTCTCAAATTCTGTAAAAATAAAAAGAATGATAAAGACAGTTGAATACAATATAATTCCCTTCAAAATCTTGCATACGAAACCACCTTTATATTTTAACACTTGACAAAACAGGAAACACGCCAATGTGAGATCATACTATCTTATTTATTATATATCCATGGTTAAATCAGTTTTTATAAACATGATGTAATAATTTAACAGATGTTCAGATGATGCTTCTTAATAAGTTCAATTCATTCAAAGTGGTAATGAAATATTCAAGTTACGTAAGTAATCTCAACAAACATTTTTCTGAATATTGTTTACACTTTATTTCATCAAGAGGATTCACGAGTGAAATAGAAAAAAATCCTAAGTTTTCGAGACACGTCTCGTCTTCACAACAAACATCTTATGAATAAAACAAATAATATTAGTCTTACGTAAAATGGATAAAAATATATTTGTTTATTTATCCAATCTTCAGATCGCAAATACAACATCGAAAATTTATGTCGATATAAAAAAAAACAAATACTGATATAGCTATCATAATTATTTAATCTACATCAATTATTGCATTATAGCGTCTGATTTACTGGCAGCAATGTTGTGTATTTTAAACTATCATAACAATAACTGTTTACACGTAAAAGTCCTGACCATCTCTCCAATCTCATTCTTCAAGAGTTTGTGTCAACGAGACACGATGTTGTCATCGTATGGTGCTATTTAACAGATTCCGACAGGTTCGGACACGTTCTTACATAATCGGCAGACGATAAGTTATTATACCCCGTTTACACTCGCATGGATTTACCGTTGGCTTATTATCGCGGTTATAACAAAAAAAAGCATGTGTAAACACGTATTATCGTGCAAATTGCAAGATTGCATGCATGGATTAAATAAAAAGTTTAAAAGCTTTTAAATTTTTACGCGACAATTGGACTGTGTGATATCTGCACCTGCACAGTAGGACGATAGTGGCGAACCTGCCGGTAAAAATACAAACTACACCGCGCAAAGCATTTTTGACATTTACCAAATTGTTACAACCTGTTAAATAGTACCATAAAATGACAACATCGCGTCTCGTTTACTCTTGAAGAATGAGATTGGCAAGACAGTCAGCACTTTTACGTGTAAACAGTTATTATCATGATAGTTTAAACTACACACTATTGGTGCAAGTAAATCCATGCACGTGTACAGGCGTTATTATATTGTGCATTTGATAGCAGTTGATTTAGATGATTGTTGTTATTGCTATATCATAATAGAAAAATATGAAGTCATGTACTGTCA